>JASDQU010195720.1:0-15253 GCA_032191745.1 Picea mariana | reverse complement strand
ATGATATATATGATGGATACATTGATCATTTGTGTCTTTGTGTTTTGTTTTTATGATGTATGATGTCTATTGTTATCTGTCAACAAATGTATGATGTTATGTATATGGTGTTTTTCAATGTGATGAATTCCAATCTAATACTAGGTTATCCATGTGATCTACTACTTAATTAAGGTTTCTTGGAATATGTGTACATGTGATGGAATCAAAGTTATGAGATAGGAGTATAACTTGCATCTATTTGTGAAAGAGGCAAGGATCATGAACATGATAAACGTTGTTGAGCTGCAGGATGACAGGCTGGGAATCTAATCAAACGCTAAGGTGACGAATGTGGCAGTGACTGGCCTCAACGAGGAGACCAATGAAGGTGTCATATTCAGCTTGGTTATTGGTGGTCGGGCCTAAGAATATTCCACTGGAATGGAGTAGTATATGTGAGGGGGTATAGAGGGCCCAAGTAGCCGAAGCGAGATTCTGGTTCCAACAACTGGCACTGTCAACGTAACCAATGCGGTAGGCTGATGGATGATGCATATTCCAATAACATGAGTGATAGATCATACATGAGGAGTGGTGGCAGTAAAGTAGACTAACAACTCTATAAATTTTTTCAAAGAGAAAATTAGGGTAGGGGGGCTACACTTAGGCGTAAAATTTCTTCAAGTATAACCCATTGATGGGTTCCTTGAGAGGGAAGCCTTCTGGAGACGCCAAAATGTAGGTGCCTTTATTGAGGAAATGTTGGATGATGAAGGGGTTGTGCCATAATGACTCAATTTTCCCATGACCAAGAGTGTTCTGGGCGATATCATAGGCTAAAAGAAGATCACCTTCGTTGAATGAACAAAGGTTGACATGGCAGTTGAAGATGGATTTGGACCATTTTTTAGCTTCTTCATTGTGTTGTAATGAGGATCAACGGTCTTCATAAAGTGACTCTAAGGTCAGCAAGCACTTCTCCATTGGAGCAGTGTTAGGTAAGAGCTCTATGGAAGTGCGTAATGTGGGGTGTGATATGCCCAACAATAAAATATTTTTGGAAATTTATTTCCGTTTTTAGTAAATTCGAATTTGGAAATTTTTTGCCATTTATGGAAATTCCGAAGTTCGAATTTGATATTTGTAATTAAGTATTATGACTGTTGGGCAGAGATTTGATTGGACTCAAATAACTATTTGATTATGACACTTGTATAAAAAAACAAAATATTTATATTAACTGCAGGAGGACAAATGGAACAACCATGTTAAAATCAGCTGACCATGACTCCATGAGTGGGGAACATGTTGGAACTACCTCTGGGCTGATTATTACAAGTGTCAAATCAAAGATTTGGCCATTGGCAGCCCCTGAAAATCAAGGACTTAGAAAGCTGTGAAAATCCCCCAAGGGAGGGAAAAAGACCTGGGCAAAATTGATAAATAGCATATGCGAGGAGGCAGGACACTGCCAAGTATGCTAGGAAAAAGATTTTGAATTCTCGTGCTATGATGAACACTATGGATTGAGTGTGAGGCAAGGGGAGTCTGCTGAAATATTAAGATATTTGCGGAGGAAGAGGTTCCAAGTTTGCCCTCATGGATTCATGGTCAAGCTAGGGGGTGAATCAGACAAGTGATTTGGCTGTCCTGTTCTATGGTTGGGAGGAACATGGCTGTTCCCTTTGCCTTCTCATGATCTGGTTCATATATGTTCTCTAATTCTTCTATGTCTGAATGATTTTATATCTGATGCATTGCATTTGTTAAATCAGAACTATAACGATTTCCATTTTTTGTTCGAATGTTCCATCCGATGTCATGTATTTATTCAATCCGAATTGAAATAATTTCCATTCTCTGGTGAATGATTCAATCATGGATGTAATGCATCTACTAATTTTGATAGATAATAATGTGTAGGAGAAATCAGGTTGATTTCATGAAACCTAAAGAATGATAGAGAATATAGGGAAAATCTAATCTCGAATGACCCCTTTCTAAACGAACGATAGAATTGGGACGTTTATTTTTGTATGATAGTTGAAAGGGTTATGCATGGATAAATCCTGGAATAAAATTTTCTCTAAATTAGATCTACTACTAGTTCCTTTCCTTATTTGTCCTCTGAGTCAAATTGATGCTGAGATTTGCATGTTAGGAGTAGAGGTTATGATGTATTTTCAATTTAGCTAACTGTATGAATAATGTCGGGACAACTTTTTGAGTTTTGAAAACTATACTGCTTTTCCTATTCATTAAACAAACTGTGTAGAAAACAGATCTGTAGCTGAGGTAGGAAGATCGACTACTATACCAGTTTCCCTTACAATTCGTGAACCTAACTCGTATAAAGGTATTTCGAACAAGAGAATACAGAAACAAAAAGTTATACTATATAAATTGCAATGATAGATCTATTAGATGAACCACTTTAACAGTAAAGGAATCCCGGATGCACCTTTCTTATTTCAGAATTTTTCCTTTGCCCAAGGCTGTACAACTACGACTATTCATATTTAGAATTCCTTATTTTAATAATGTTGCACAAACAAAACGAAAACAAGAAGTGTGAAGTCGCGAAATCCTGACCCCGAAATCTCGAAGTGTTGGTCCCACTTATTTTCATTTTCAGAATTCGGGAGTTGCTATGTGTTGATGTTTGGCTTTTGAAGTCGCGAAATCCTGAACCTCGAAACCGTAAAGTGTTGGTCCCACATTCATTACACTTTCAGAATTCGGGAGTTTCTGTGTGCTGATGTTTGGATTTTGAAGTCGCGAAATCCCGAACCCTGAAACCCCAAAGTGTTGGTCCCACATTCGTTACACTTTCAGAATTGAGGAGTTGTTGTGCGTTGATATTTGGTATTTGAAATAGCGAATCCTCGAACCTCGAAACACCGAAGTGTTGATCCCACTTTCTTTTCACTTTTCAAAATTCGGGAGTTGTGGTGTGTCGATGTTTGGCATTCGAAATCGCAAAATCCTGAACCCCGAAATCCCGAAGTGCTAGTCCCACCTTCCTTTCATATTTTCACAATTCGAGAGTTGTTGTGTGATGATGTTCGGAATTAGTAATCGCCGAAACCCGATTGACCTCTATTTTTCCACAAAACCGTAGTAACATGGTAGGAATTTTTGTTATAGGAAAAACTCTATTATTATAAGGAATGGACTGGTAGAATCGATGGAGGATTTTCATCGGGGATAGAGGTAGAATAGAAATAACCAATTTTTAGCACGATTTTTCTAAGAGTTCTGCTCGCCATGAGATCATACACTTTAAGTTTTCGAATTTCCTAATTAGACTATTGTTTAATGGCATAAACCGTAGAGGACAAAATGGATCCTTCGAAGTAAACTAGACTGGTGTAATAATGACGTTATGGAAATAAATGAATCTTATCTTCTCTTAGTTTCTAAGCTTAAACAAAATTGAATTATGTCATAGAATTTTTTTTTTTTTTTTTTTTTATGGTGAATTCGAGGTTCATTACATATGGCATCAGAGAAAAAGTTACAACACTGGGCCTGAACAGAGCCACACTAATTGCTTAGAATATATTTCGATTAAAAAAAAAAACAAAAAAAAACTAATAAATCTTGTGGTTACAAACATAAAGCCTTTTTGTTTTGTGCTGATTATGGCAGCTCAAGAAGGTGCATAAATCAGGATGGAAGAGAATCCATAGCAAGGACCTCCTGGAGATTCAAGACAGAACAGTGATGGAAGCTCACCCACGGAGGCATTGGAAACAATGAGGAATCTTATTGTTGAATTGCAGGTTTTCAAGGCCGACAATGAAAAAATGAAGAAAACACAGCAGGAACAGCAAGAGATAAATGAAGTCCTGTTGCGTAGTATAGTAACCAAGAAAATCCCCCTTTGGTAAAACACTGTCCTCAGTATTTGTTCCTTTCTTGGAACAGATTTGGATGAGATTTCTGCAAATCTCCCTCCAACTCCCAAGTGGCCTCCTCAGGAATAAAGTGCTTCCATTGCACCTTTAGCTGAGTGACGGCTCTGTTCCGAAGTTCCATTCCAAATTACTATACTACGCCATAGGACCAAAAATAAATGGCCATAGTAACCAAGAAAAAAAATTCCAAATTTGAATTTACTAAAAACAGAAAGTATAGTAACCAAGAAAATCTCGAATGACCCCTTTCTGAACAAACGATAGAATTGGGCCATTTATTTTTGTATGATAGTTGAACGGGTTATGCATGGATAAATCCTGGAAGAAATTTTCCTCTAAATTAGATCCACTACTAGTTCCTTTCCTTATTTCTCCTCCGAGTCAAATCGATGTTGATATTTGCATGTTAGGAGTGGAGGTTATGATGTATTTTCAATTTAGCTAACTGTATGAATAATACCGGGACAACTTTCTGAGTTTTGAAAACTATATTGCTTTTCCTATTCATTAAACAAACTATGTAGAAAACAGATCTGTAACTGAGGTAGGAATATTGACTACTATTTCCCTTACAATTCATGAACCTAACCCGTATAAAGGTATTTCGAACAAGAGAATATAGAAACATAAAGTTATACTATATAAATTGCAATGATAGATCTATTAGATGAACTACTTTAACAGTAAAGGAATCCTGGATGCACCTTTCTTATTTCAGAATATTTCCTTTGCCCAAGGCTGTACAACTACGGCTATTCATATTTATACTTCCCTGTTTTAATAATGTTGCACAAACAAAACAAAAACAAGAAGTGCGAAGTCGTGAAATCCCGAACTCCGAAATCCCGAAGTGTTGGTCCCACTTCTTTTCATTTTCAAAATTCGGGAGTTGTTGTGTGCTGATGTTTGGCTTTTAAAGTCACGAAATCCCGAACCCTGAAACCACGAAGTGTTGGTCCCACATTCGTTACACTTTCAGAATTCGGGAGTTGTTGTGTGCTGATGTTTGTCTTTTGAAGTTGCGAAATCCCGAACCTCAAAACCTCGAAGTGTTGGTCCCACATTCATTACACTTTTGGAATTCATGAGTTGTTGTGCGTTGATATTTGGTATTTGAAATAGCGAATCCCTGAACCGCGAAACCCCGAAGTGTTGATCCCACTTTATTTTCACTTTTCGAAATTCAGGAGTTGTGGTGTGTCGATGTTTGGCATTTGAAATCGCGAAATCCCGAACCTCGAAATCGCGAAGTGCTAGTCCCACCTTCCTTTCATCTTTTCGCAATTCGGGAGTTGTTGTGTGATGATGTTCGGCATTAGTAATTGCCAAAACCCGATTGACCTCTATTTTCCCACAAAACTGTAGTAACATGGTAGGAATTTTTGTTATAGGAACAACTCTATTATTATAAGGAATGGACTGGTAGAATCGATGGAGGATTTTCATCCGGGATAGTGGTAGAATAGAAATAACCAATTTTTAGCGCGATTTTTCTAAGAGTTCTGCTCACCATGAGATCATACACTTTAAGTTTTTGAATTTTGTAATTAGACTATTGTTTAATGGCATAAAATGTAGAAGACAAAAGGGATCCTTCGAAGTAAACTAGACTGGTGTATTAATGACGTTATGGACATAAATGAATCTTATCTTCTCTTAGTTTCTAAGCTTAAGCGAAATTGAATTATGTCATAGAATTTTTTTATTTTTTATGGTGAATTTGAGGTTCATTACATGGGGATTTTGCACTCGATAGGGAGGGTGAATTCAATCCCATGGACGAGGTGGAACGGTGTAAAACTGGTGGCAGTTTTGACTGCCATGCGATAGGCCCATAAAGCGAAAAACAACATATGATGCCAGTTGGTATTATGTTTGTTGATGGTGCGTTGGACCATGGTTTTGAGGAATTTATTGACAGCCTCAACCTATCCATTGGACTAAGGGTAGTATGGGGAGGAAAACTCATGGGTGAAGCCTAGTTTTGAGGAGTGTTCGACAAAGATCTCATTCTCAAAGTGTTTACCATCATCGATAACTAACTGTTGCAAGACTTCGAACTGGGTAATGACATGGTTGAAGAAAAAATGCATTGATGTGTCAGTAGTGTTGTTAAATGTGGGCATGACTTTGGCCCATTTGGTAAAACAATCGAGTGCCACAAAAATGTACTTGTTTTCATTACTGGATAGAGAATGGAAAGTCATGAATTTTATGCCCCATTTACAGAATGGGCTAGCTGTGATAACTGGGTGTAGAAGAGTGGGTGGAGGTCGTGCTTTGTTTGCATAAATCTGGCATTTATCACATTGCTTGACAATGTGGATGCAGTCATGAAACAAAGTGGGACAGAAGTAGCCTGCTCGAATGGTTTTTTGGGCAGTGGACGTACCCGAGAGGTGACCACCACAAGCACCACTGTGGAAATCGTTCAAGACTCTGTCAGCTTCGTTGATGGTAAGAAATAGCCGAAGGATGGTATCAACCCCTCGTCGGTAAAGAATGTCCCCGAGGAGGAGGTATTGGGGAGCCTAATGGAGAATGTGTTGACGATCATCCCGAGAGAGGTGAGATCCAAAATTTTGTGTACAAAGGTAGATGAGGAGGTCATCATACTAGGGGTCATCATAGGGAATGAAGAATATGTGTTTTTTTGGGAAATCCTCGTTGATGGAGGAAGCTTTGGCATATGAGGAAAATCTGTAATGATTTCAGCTAGGACTAGAGATTTCTTGCTTCTGGGAGTGTAGAAATATAGATCATATTCTTGGAGGATAACGATCCATCAGGCAAATTTGTCGTGGATCTGTCGTCGACTAAGCAAGTACTGCATGGGGTTGGAATCTGCTACTATCTTGGTAGTTCGAACTAAAATATAATGCCACAGTTTCTGGACTGTGAAGACACCTGCTAACATGATAAGTTTTAACTGGTGTTTTCGCAGTACAGTCCTGAAAAGTTTTAACTAATGTATTAAATCACATGTTCATGCCCGTCATCCCCTAATTGGATGAGGACTCCTATGACTGAAACAATAGAGGTTGATAAGTAGAGGATGTAATCGTGATCATAGTCAGGGGGACTGATCAAAGGGCCATTGGATATAACATATTTTAAATTATCAAATGTTGTTTGAGCATGTTCGTCCCATCGAAATGGGATATCATGATGTAATAAGCGGACAAAACCATGTGCGCGAGTGGCGTAGTCTGGGACAAAGCGACGTAAAAAGTTGGCTTTGCCTTGCAAGATCTGTAGTTGGCATAAAGTCCTAGGTGGTGGGATTTTGTGATATCTTGGACCTTGAGGGGGTCTACAGTGATGTTGTGTTGGGAGACAATGAACCCAAGGAGGCGCCCGACAGTGATGCAAAAGACACACTTGAGGGGGTTCAAACGGATATTATATTGGTGACATCATTGGAAAATGATGCGTAAGTCATCTAAATGATGGGTTCACTTTTTGGATCAAGCAGTGAGGTTGTCCAAATAAGAAAGGATAATGTGAGAAAGATCGTGAAAAATGTAGGTCATGGCCCATTGGAAAGTAGCACCAACATTTTTTAGTCCAAAGGGCATGACGCGATAAGAAAAGGTACCCCAAGGTGTTGTAAAAGCGGTTTTGTACTGATTTGCTGGGTGGCTTTGAATTTGATTCTATCTGGAGAAACCATCCATAAAGGATAGTGCCTTATGGTCGGCACAATCATCAATTATCTAGTTGATGAAATGGGTTGGGAAGTTGTCTTTGGGACAAGCATGGTTGAGGTTGCGAAAGTCGGTGCAGATGCAAATAGTTCCCTGTTTTTTGTTAACGGGTATGGGGTTGGAGACCCAAGAAGTGTACGCAATGGGGTAAATGAAACCAACAATGCGTAATTTGTCAATTTTGGCTTTGATAGCCACAACTTTGGATGGGTGAAGGGGGTGTTTATTTTGAAGAACAGGGGCGATATCCAACCATGTGTCGATTTGATGTTCGACTATAGAAGGATCAAGGCCAAACATCTTCGTGTATGACCAGGCAAAAATATCCCAGTATTCCTGAAAGAGATATTTGTAAGTAATGAGTTCTTTAGGGGAGCATGTGGCGCCAATGGTGATATCTTCTATGATCCCTGGTTTAATGGAAATGTCAATTTTGACTGTGGGGGAGATGTTGGCCATGTTTCCTCATTCAAAAGCATCAAGGGAAGGAATAGGGTTTTTGAACTAGTCAACATGCCCTGGAGGAATAAAATCCTTGGTTTTGATGGCGCACAGGGAGGCTTGGGTAGGAGGGTGAAATACTTCGTGTGAGAGGAAAAGTGCTCGATGATGGAGCACATTCCAAGGGAAATCAAGGGTAGTCAATTCCTCCAGGATATCTTCTTCCCGATGAAAAATGAGAGAATATAGGATCCTAGGAGGTGACAGGGGGAACTGTCACTGGGTAAGTGTTATTGTCCTCCAGGGGTGAGGACATAGATGGGATATCGTGTACAGGGTGTGAAGGCTCGCTGGACATAAACCACATGTCACGATATTGTGGATGATATCTCATTCACATGGAGATTGACAAAGAAATATAACGAATGTTAGTAATGTGAGCAGTAATAGGGAGGGCCTGAGGGGGCTCAGGCATGGATGTGTGGCATACCGCGACTAAGGTTTGGCGAAATGGAGGTAGAGCTGGGAAATGATGAGTGTAATGGTTGTATCATGAGAATATGGAACAAGTGAAATTGGTTTGTAACATTTTATTTCATGTGGTTGATGACTTCGTAGTAGCATCGAAGGTACTTGGTGGAGTGGTAAGCAATGGGGTTGCTTTGGGGAGCTGGATAGGATTGCGTAACTCGGGAAGAGTAGGACATATATTAGTGGGGTATCCTTCTCTTTCGCATAGTGCGCAAGGAGGTTGAGCACGGGGAGGGAGTGGGGATATGGACTCGTTCTTCTTTTGTTTTCCCCCAGTGGTAGTGGTGTTGCCTCCGGTTGGGGGTGAGGGTGGTGTGGCAGGATCCTATACTGGGATCTGCATTGATAATCCCTATGTATGAGGAGGGAGATATGGTGTAGGAACCATATCCGGTGGATGGAGATACCATACAGGGATGTCAAGCACCATGTTGGGAAGGGTGAGAGTAGTAGCTACCTGGAATGCTTGGACTCCAGGTGGGGGGTATAAAAAGGGGATTTGGGTAATGGCTTGGGGGATTGTTTCCCAAACCAGGATTTTCCCTTCAATGGGGGGGAAATCCAGGTCAAGTGGTTCGGTGGTGTTTTCAGGGAATTCCTGAGGTAGTAGTTCGCCAACTGATGGAACTTCGATGTGGGGAGCAACCTCACTGAGAGGAGTATGGTCTCTTATATATATTATGTTAGAGGAAACTACACATACTTGTGTTGAAATATAAGGGTTTAGGAGAGGTGGTGCTCCATGATAAGTCCCTAACAAGGATGGGTCCTTGAATATCCCATGACCAATGTCAATGACTGAAAAAGAATCTGCGCTAGTGCGGACAAGGGGGAGGATGTTATCAATGTTGGTGGAATGATTAGGCTCATAATGTGTAAGTTGGTCGATGGCGACGATTTTCCTATTATGGGGGAACATCATCGTACGAAACACAGAAGAGGCTACTACCTTCATAGCATACATGTAGCTATGTCCAAACAAGATATTGTAATAGAGTGGGGCGTCGATAAATTCAATGTCAATCATGATGGTTTTTCCCCCAAGTTCTACAGGGACATTTTGGAAGAGCCCTTTAGGGGATGATGGTCGACTGTCATAAGCTCTCAGGGTGATGGTAGATAGTACTATCTCAGGTGAGCCGAGTTTCTTCCAAACGACTTTGGACATAATGCATGTGGATGCACCTTCATCGATAATGCACTGATAAACCGTGATGTTATAGATCTTAACTGGTATGTAAAAATCTACTAGAGTGGGGAGGCATGGTTCTCTATTATCCAAATCAAAAGTGATGAGTCGAGTATCATCTGGGTCGACTGCCCCCAAGGTGGAAAGAAAGGATTTGCACTATGATGGACAGGTTTGGTGGACCTCCAACACAGACATGGTTGCAGGGGATTGTGCTAAGTCATCAACTAAACTGTATTTATGTGTTTGCCTAGCTTGAGGGTTATGTACATTCTACTTAGAGGTACACGGGGTATGTGAGGATTTGGTTCAGTGCTAGGGAATGGAATCATCAATGGTTGTCCATATGCAGTGAGAGATTCTTATGATATGGTTGGGGTAGATTCAAGAGGCATGCTCTATGGACGGTTGCATGTTTGCAGAAGAATTTATTCCTCACTGGTATGGAGGATATTGCGATCGACTGAATTTTCGGGTTGATTGGGAATTGAGTTTTGATATTGCCCCATTTGTGGTGGGGCTAAGATTATATCTTGTTGGGCATTCATCACACCTTGGTGTGGAATAAGGTTTTTCAAAATGGTTGTATGTGGTGGTTGCAAATAATGTTGTAGATCCTGCAGAGGGGAAGGTGGTGCCATGGGTCATTGAGTGTTCATGGATTCTTTCATTCATTTATAATCGACAATTTGGGGGCAGTAGTGAGTATAATGTCCATACTCACCACATAGAGTGCAAGGGAAGATAGTTATGAGGTTATTGTTATTTCCTTGTTGTGGTTGATTGTTATTGGTGCCCCCTTAGGGGTTTTGGTTTCCTTGATTCTGGTTTCCCCCAGCGGGACGATTTTGTTGGGGGTTATTTCCTCCTGGTCTTGGGTTATTATTGTTTCGGTTTTTCCCTTTCTTCTTGGAATTATTCGACTGATGGGACGGATATTCCATATTCAACTGTTCAAAAGCATGAACTGATTGAATGGGAGAGGGTTGAACAAAATTAACACTAGCATGTGGTTGTCTTGGTGCAGGAGCAACTTGCCAGGGAGGACCGAGAAATGGAAAATATGGATTGTTTTGTGGAGATGATCCATATGGTGTGTAGGAAGTGGAAGTACTTCCACCACTATTTGGGTTATGTGCAGGGATTGGGGGTGAACTTTTACTTGGTTGAGAAACTGGATGCATCATGGGTACCGGTGGGGGTCCTCCCAATGGTGGAGTGGGAGCCACATGATTTGACTGTTGGTGAGTGGGAGGAGAGTAATAATATGTCTCTCCATATGGTTGTGAATATTTGTTTGCACCATAAGTAGGTGATGGGTGGCCGTAAGGGTTGAGATGTGTCATAGAACCAATCAACCCATCCACGATGTGAGAAACCCCAGGTTTTACCTGGCCAAATGGTAGGGGTCTGGGTGCATCAAGAAATACTGTGTACAAGTAACCTGATTGGGAAAATATGAGGTCGAATTGTTGGGCTTTGTTGATGGATTCCTCTTTTGATTGAGGAAAAATGGATTCTACATCTTTGGCAATCACAGGGATGAGTGATTTGAGAAACCAATAGAGACATTGTTCTTTGGTGGTTTCTTATTTACACAAACTATGTCGTTGTCGCCATTCATGGATGTGGTCGACGATATGGATAGCAGTGGTTTGTTTGAACTCAGAGATAATTTCTAGACCAACATCATGATGAACTGGTAATTGAAAAAAGGACAAAAATTCCTTGGCCAATGATTCAAAGGTCACATGGCACCCTCATTTTTCGTCCACATACCATTTGGCTGATGAACCCGTGAGAGTTCTTTGAAATAACCTTAAGAGGATGGAATCATCCATGATGATTTTTGAAGAGCACCATAAGTGGAAGGTCATACCATGGTTGGTGGGATATTCCCCTGGTTTTCCTTCAAACTTAGAAATATATGAAGGCAATTTGGTAGGCATATTGGGGCAAGTGGCATCATGCAAAATGGGATCATTCATGAATTTTGTTAAATCAAGAATGTTGAGTGATTCCAAGTATGGCATATGGGGAGATGGTGGAGGATTAGTTCTAGACATTGTGTGCGTAGGTAATGGACCTGTCCCTTGAGAGGGATTTGGTGGGTTTGTAATTCTCCCTTGAGAGGAAGTTTGATTCCTGCATCCTTGTGAAGGAGAACCAATAGAAGGATTGCCTTGGGTATTTGACCCAAGCAAAATGGAACCAAGTAGAGATGATCCCAGAACAGTAGCACTCATTGGGGTGTGATATGGTTGATCCAGTGAGTTGTCGAGACTAGGGACTCCTCCTAGAATAGGAGGGAGATTCTGCAAGCATCTAGAATGACAGGGATTCTGTGGTTCCCCTATGGCTCCGACTAGAAAAGTGGATGTGTGCAAATGGTGACAAGAGAGATATAAATGAACAAGAGAGTTTTATATTTTTGACCTTCATAAGATAGTATAACTCACAATTTCATGTAATCAAATGAAAATCATACATAAATCAACTGTAAAATAAACAAGCATGTGGATAGGTGGATTTTGACCGCATGGGGGAAAAACAAAAACAAATTCTCGTGTCCTAAAAGACCTATTGTCCTTCCCCTCAATTTAGCATTAGGGCCTTCCAATAGCACTTGACAGTGGGGTCTAAAGCCACTAGAAGAGGAACTAGTTAAGGTTGAAGTAATTAGTTATAATGAGGGGTAGAGGGTGCATATCTCAAAAGAGCTGGCGATATTTCCCAATAGCCACACAAAATATAATCAAGGTGTGATTGCAGCCCACAACCACCATCTGGGTAGATATCCTATGTTTGGCCACTAAGTACCTCGGTCAAAGTGCAACAGTTAGATTTTTGGCCTACGAAATGGGTCACGGGCTCGATATCATCACAAGAGTTGGGTGACTCAAGGAGGGATGCACAGAGCAACCGTACCTCGGCCTTTGACCCTTCACGGGTATCTCCCTGCCTTATGGTATAGGAACACTTAACTTTGGAGGATTTGAAAGATCCTTATTCTCAACTTCTATTGTTTCAAAATGTGAGAACCTAATAATGGGGGGTTTTTTGGATGCCTACCCTCGATATCCTACCTAGACTAAAAATTTATTTTGGCACCTCCTGTGGAGGAAAATTTAGTGAGTTCTTAGAAAAAGTTTAAATGAAGTCGGCTGAGAAATTGGGGTCATGGACCAAACTTGTTTGAATTAAATTGCCATGGATAATTTCCAAAGAAGTAGTTGGATCTTTCAGAATTCCTTTGAAGTACTTTGTGGGTACTTAAAAAGAAACCTTACTTCAACCTCCACTATTCTAATAGAAATTATGTGTGTGATTAGTGTCTTTGTGTGCAAGAAAGTGAAAAGTGTGCACAAGATTTTAAATAAGTTAGGTGTAAGATTGCAACATGTGGACTTCTTGTGGTCCTTATAAATCTTCTTACCTAGCTTACTACGTTTCTTTGGTATGACCTTGCATAGTTTTTAAATCCCTAAAGAACTAGAAATGTGGACATATGGGTCCTTACTTAATTGTTTAAACTCCCTAGAATGTTGTCTAAACTAGAAAATCTTTTGAAACTATCCTAATATTGTAGACATGTGGGCATGTATGGGCTCGTTACTTGATCTTTTAAACTTTCTAGAGTGTTTCCTAAACTAAGAAATTTTTTAGAAACTATCCTAAGATTGTAAACATGTGGGCATGTATGGGCCCTTACAAAGATTTAAGATGATTTCCAAAACTAAGAGGTACCCTAGGGGGGCTTTGTCCTCTCCTAATGATTTTTTAAGGGAGATGAAACTTCCTTTCAACCACCTTTTCTAATTCCCAAGATTACACTAGGGTGCAGTGGAAGAGCATACTTGAGGGTTACAATTGATTTCTAGTACCATATTAATTGATTGTGTTTGAAAAAGAAATAACTTCAACTCAAAATTTTAAATGCCAAATGATCCATCCATGTGGAAACAAAGTAAAGAGAAGAATTGTGATTCTTTTTACCCCTATGTGCTTATGTTAGATAACCTTCCTTGTGATAAAGGACCCTAAGTGAAGTGTGGTTTCTTTACAAAGTGCAGGAAATTAAAATCTGAAGGCAGTGGGCCTTCAAACTACTCATAAAACCCTTACATTTTGCAAAAAATGAACCTATGCGCGGGTTGTAGTTCTGACAAGCATGCAGGGGGTGCAGAATGCACAAATTTATGAAGGCTATCATATGCATAGTGCACAAAATGCACGTCTGTGTGCCTCGAAAGACGTGCACTTCCTGTCACGCGTCAGGAAATAAATTTCCAAGTGAAATTCTCTTTCCTTGGCTTTGAATTCCGACTTTGGAAGACTGGATTAGGCCGGTTTTGGTACCTGCATATACAAACAATTAGAAAGAAGTGATCTCAAGACTTAAATAGGGAGGAATTTGATACCGATCCCTAGTATGGTCGCCAATATGTTGTGTTGGTTTTGTCACATGGGTGAGAGAAAACACAACACTTACCTTCTTAGTTAAGTCAGCTAAACAAGACAGAGGTTTGTGAGTTAGTTAAATAACCAAATACACATGAAACAAGGAAATAAAACTAAAAAAAACTAGAAATAAATGTTAGAGAAGCTTGCAAGAACTAGAACCATAAAAAACAAAAAATAGCAATCATATAGCTACCAATGGATCAATGTATTGATAGGCTAGCACCGTAGAGAAATACAAGGACTTATGAATCCCCTCCTCCTCCTTGAGACGACTCTTTAGTTCCCTAACAGAGAGATCTTCTCTTCATATAATGGAAAGTAACAATGGTGGAGAAATACAATGCCAATCCTCTCAAGAGGTGAGTGGAATGACCCTTGCTATAATGGTTGAATGATTCAAAGAGAAAAGAGGATTCTCCAAGAATAATTCTTGCAGCATGAAAATACCTTGAAGTTATTATTTTTCTATCACACGCATGGCACATATTTATAGTGTCCATTCATGGCAAGATACAATTGGTTCATAGTGTGAATAAGGGGCCTTTTAGGGCACTTCCTATCCCTTGACCAACCTCCAAGCTAGATTTTTCTCAGATCTGAGTGTCAAATCGTGTTGGGGGTCAGAATAGAAGTGGTTGGGAGGCCAACAAGATTCATAAATGTGTCATTCATGAGAAGTGCATGAATTTTCTCGTAGACAGTCATGCATCTTGCGCACAATGCACGTTGAGGGTTGTGTTAGCCTGTGCACTATGCGTGCACTTCCTTTGGTGAATTTACACACTTTAATTTTTGAACCGAGTGTATAGTTTTGTGCCTTTTTGATGGATTTTGATGTTGTAGGTGTACTAATTGCTGCTGGAATTGATGTATTTCTTCAACCATTGTGTGCAATGTCGCAGACAATTTTTCAGTGATAACAGGGTGGATGAGAGAGAGAGAGAGGGAGGTAGAGAAAGGGAAATAGAGAGAGAGAGCGGGAAGGAGGGAGAGAGTGAGAGAGATAGAGATAGACATGG
>JASDQU010195719.1:0-16439 GCA_032191745.1 Picea mariana | reverse complement strand
ATTGTTAAATTATTTCGAAAATGAAAGAAAAAGTATCATGGCATGCCCTTTAAGATGACAGAGTTTAATTGGATTGCTTTCACTAAAATTGATGTTTGACTATGATTAACTAGGGTACTTTTAATAAACCTGATTTTAACTATCTTTACGACATCACTTTTATTAAAGTCAATTAGTCATTGCATTAGGAAATTAGGTGTGAGATACAGTAAGATGATTTTATATAATTGTCCTCAAGTTTCACTGGTAAATAGTGTAGCTTAGGAACAATTTTAGTTAAATTTACTTTATCATTATTACATTTCACTTTAAAGTCCATTATCTCTCTTTATGCATCTAAGTATATCTTCATTGCATACACTGTAACATGGGGCCACACACTTTTGTCCCAATTCAACACATATTTAAATAAAAGAATACCTTTGAGGCGATTATTCATACGCGTTATTTGTCCAACAATTTAGCACTTTCTCTAAATCAATTTCGAATACATAAACACTTTTTGAACTCAATTCCCATCCATTGTAGAATGTTTATTATCACTCGCCTTAACCAAGCAACTCTGTAATGGGAGGATAATAGTGGGGGATTTTAAAGTCGTATCTTAACGAAACATCAATTTCATATTTCATGTATGAGACTCTTTTGTTTATGGGATAAAGTTGATGTTAATGTTAATGAGGTAAACAATATGTATTTCACAATGTCATATTTAATTGATGTATAAGTCGAAACAGAGATTGTATGATTTACAATTACTTCACATCTCATGATATATATCTCAATATATACTCGTAAATACATCATTACAAGATGCTTATTATTCATCATGAAGACATAGTAATGAAAGGCGTATGGGATGACTTTGCATTCAAAGTGGAGATGATTGGCATGATGTATGAGTAAGCTAATAAATGTTACAACTAGCCTTAAAAATATTGTGATAACGCAAGGGGGTTGAGTTAATAAGTGGATAAACTCAACCTTTTTCGTGATTTTCTTTTTGACAAGGTAAAATTTCACTTAATCTATTGATTTTTTCAAAATTCCAATAATCTAAATCATTTTAAAAGTCGTAGGTTAAAGATTCTACGAAATGATGGTTTTTTCCAGGGACATTTGCCCGAAATCCAATAAAAAATTGTTGGGTTCGTAGATTCGAGGGATTATTTCTATAAAATCCGAGTGCCCTGGGAGTTTTCCAGCATGTTGAATCCATCTCTGCATTCAAAAATGAATTTTGAACACAAAAAAAATGATTTGTGTAAATTTATATCATCGAATTTCAGTGAAAAAAACCATTTCGTACAACAACTAACCAACGCCATTTTAAAATAAGTCAAAACCTTTAAAACTTAAAATATCATGCTAAATAGAATTATAACTTTTAACAAAATGAAAACTAAATTAAAAAGTAATACATTTTATCACTTTAATTCCTATAAATATATATAAATGAAGAGATAAGATGTGCACTCCTTACCATACGAGATAATGGATAACACTCTCACTTAAAGGGGAGGACGAAGCATCCTCATGATTATGATGACGTGGAAGATACTATTCATGACTCCCCTCACCATTAGAGATGTTCACATCGGTAGAAAATTTATGAGAAATGTAAATGGGTGTGCATCATGTTATATTTAATTACTTTATTTAAATCATTGATTTTGATCATTTATTATTTTTTCAATTAAAATAGAATATTTATTTTAATTTTGATTTTGATATTTAATTATTTTTCAATTAAAATAACATATTTATTTTAATTTTAGTTTTATTAAATTTAAAAACAAATTAAAAAAAATCATCTTAAACTTTTAAGATAATCCGTATATCATTTAAGTAAGCCATATCATGATATCACACCAAAATGTCAACATTAACATATTTAATGCACATGTCTTCCATCCATTGTCAATATTAGCATCATTGCACACTTCTTCAATCAATTGAAGTTCCCTTTTGGTAACCATGATGATAAAAAGTTGTCAAACATTACCATCATTGCACACTTCTATCAATTGCAGTGCCTTTTTGGTAACCATGATGATAAAAAGTCAAATTTATGATAATGGGATGTTCTTAGGTATCTAATCAACTAATTAATGTTATAAAGAAAGCTCCAAAACGTACCATGTGTTTCCATGATTCGAAGATATCATTAAATGGTACAAACAAAACTCCAAAATGTACCATATTTAAGAACTTCCATTTATAATTAACTACTATTACATTATACGTTTTGTTGTCTAAAATATAGAAAGGCGTTAAAAACTCCAAAATGTATCATATTTAAGAACTTCCATTTCTAATTAACTACTATTACATTATACGTTTTGTTGTTTAAAATAGAAAGGCGTTAAAGACCCAACTAGGCCTTGAGAATAAGGGTTCTCCTCATAAAGTCATTTAAATTAGTAAAGTTTTGTAACAGAGTGATCACTTCAGGGTGATTTTAAAGATGGTTAAGATAGTGTACTAGTTTGTTGCGGATTACAAGGACCAAGGATATCTAGCTTAGATGGATGATCAATGAGGCTTTGTAATGCAAGCTCAACATAAGACAATGTGATTTGGTAATTTGGTGGACGATGTTTTGGCTGTGGCAAGGCTACATTGTCGATGAGTGTTCTGAAAGCATGTGGAGGCGTGTTGACACTAGGCACATGACCTTTAGAGGACTACAACATGTTGGCCTAGATGCATGATAACATAGTTGTATATTGTGTGGTCGGTTGTTCAAGTGTGCTTGGCTTGGAGAATTTTGTATATTGTTGGGAGGTGATGACATAGCATCATCTACGGTGAAATGAACACTTAGACATTCCACACAAATTAAGGTGGCTTTCTTAGGTTCAGTGAGGACATGTCGTTTAGGCATAGTTCAGGTGATACAAGCAGTTAATGGTCATCCCAATTAGCCAAGTCACGTCGTTGCTGCATGATGACTAAATTTCTTGAATGATATGGGACACTAGAGTAAAATGAAAAGTCTAACTCCACAATAGATAAGTTATGTACATTAATAAAAATTAAACACTCAATTTGTTACATAAAAAAAGTCTCTTATCCTACAAATAGAAAAATCTTATACATTAATTTAACCTTTTACTAAACCATAATTTTAAAATTAAATTATTATTATTAAAAAATAATAGTCAAATTAAAAATCATAAAAACATACAACTATATAAAAAAAGTCAAAAGCTAACAAAATATTTACCAAACCTAACTTATCATCAATATCAATCCAAAAATTTTAATACAACAAAATTTCCCTACAAAACCTTAGCAATATTTACCAAACCTAACTTATCATAAATATCAATCCAAATTTCCCTACAAAACCTTACCAATATTTACCAAACCTAATTTATCATAAATTTCAATCAACAAAATTTCTTTACAAAACCTTACCAAACATTAAAATTCCACCTCTATTTATACCAAATCTTTTCATTGGAAGTAAATGTCATTAAAGACAACATTCTCCTAAATACTTAGTACCACTGATCAACCCAACATCATAATTATGGTTTATTATATAGATGGTGTCAATCCCAAGAAAGAATGAGTATATAATATAATGGGTAACTCTTCAAATGCCCATCAAAAATAGGGTCCCATGGTATAGCATGAATGCACTAGTGACCATTGGGATTTTTCAAGTTTACATAAGAACCGAGTCCCGAACAAAATAGGGTATAGATTATAAATTTTTGTATTAAAATATTATCTTTAATATTTTTAAAATTATAAATAAATATATAATTAAAATAATATATATTTAAATTAAAATAATATATATTTATTTTAAAATTTAATTAAATTATAATTTTAAATTAAATTATTATAAATATTAATTACATAATTTATTAAATATTATAAATATATATTTCAATAATAATATTAATAAAAAAAATTAAATAATAATAATAATAATATAAATAATATTTATCAATTTTTTTATATAATTTTACTAATCATATTACAACAAAATAACATGTCAATATTAACATCCTCCATCGATTGTTCACCAAAGTTGTAATGAATGTTTTACTTTTGTGTTTATTTTGATACCACTGCAATAATAATTGTTCATCAAAGTTGTAATGAATGTTTCACTTTGATGTTTATTTTGATACCACTGCAATAATGATACAAAGTACAATTTGTCTTTTTTGATAACACTGTAATAATGATAAAAAGTACAATTTATTACATTAAAAAACATCAAAGTAAAATTTATTGCATTGTAATTCAAATTAACAAGTAAAATTTATTGTATTGTGATTTAAATTGACAATACACCATTTAAACAAAATGTTAATATTAACATTCATATTAGTAGCCTCCTCCATAAATTGTCCACCACATTTGAAATGAATGTTTGACTTTGTGTTTATTTTGATATCACTAAAATGATGATGATACAAAGTAAAATTTATTGCACTGATTTAAAGAGAATAAACAATTATGAATGGAAATTGAAAAATTGAAAATGGTTAAATTTAATATAATTAAAATAAATATTAAATATAAATATTTTAAAAATATTTAATTGAATTTATAAATTAATTTAAAATATATTTTATTTATACAAAGACATAATAATAATAATATAATAATTAATTATTTAATTAAAAATCATGTAAGTTGGGAGAATTTCTATCCAAATTGTGCATAAAATTAATATAATAATTTAACAATCATTTTATACAAAGTTAAATAGATGTATAAAGTAGATGGAAATCATGGATGTAGAGAATGACATTAGAATGGAGTGCAATAGAGAGTATCTATATTTTATGTACTTTAACACTTTATGAGAACAAATATTCCACTACCATGAATCGCTATTATTAGTCCCTGCCGTAGGCATAGAGGGACTATAGCGATCGATAAATCGTTGACTTGGCATTAGCTTATGCGTTGACTAGAAATATTTCCATATTGTCTATTGTTGGAACAAGGGAAGTGAAAACATCGATTTTTATATAATAAAAAGTATCATATTTGTCAAGATCTAATTGGACAAAGGATTGGAGGTCTTATTGCCACCTTCGCTATTCCCAATGTAAAATATGTTTGCATTTCCAAAGTATTTGGTAGTATATGGTCTTTTTTGAATTATAAATTGTGTTATGCATTCGTCGAAGGTGGATTAATGTTACCATTAATTCGAATGTTTGGTTTAGCATTTTATGCTAGGTAAATTTATGGCAATGTTTGATATGGTGGCATATCCAAAGTTTGGCTTTGCAATACATTCTTTGGTGTTCGAACTATTGTTACAAAAAATATATGAATTTATTTGGGATACGTCAGAAACCTGCCACATTGAATTTTTTCCTTAAATGTTTATAGTGCATTTCTAACAGAATTAAATGTTTACCTAACAAGATTGATAGTGTTGAATGTTTACTTAACAGGCTTGTTACAAGACATTTTCTTCCGTTTTTAAAATTTATATGCTCCAATGACATTGTTGGTTCACTGGTCCATGCTTGCTTTTTTCATGGCACTGATTTCTTATTTGCATGTTCTTGTTGTTCTTTCTTTCTTGTTCGTGTTGTTGCAGTTTGCACGTTTGGGTTTCTGCAGTCGCGATTGGAAGAGCCTCGTTCCTGGGGGGTGGTTGTTGCTTGTTCCTTTCTTCGTTGTATGTTGTTTATTGTTTCTTGATTCGACTTTGTAGGGTTCCGGTCATGCGCCTGCACTTGGGCCTTTTGGTGCCTTCTTGGTTGGGTTCTTATTTGGTGTTTTTTCTTGTTTGCCCAGGGTTTGCAATGTTGGGATGTTGCATCTGCAGTTGGATCTCTGGTTACATTTTTTTGCACTTCGGTTTGCATAGAATACTATTAAGATAAAATAACAGACTAACAAATTGCAGGTGATGTAAATTGTATCTGTTACACGTTGAAACAAATTTTGTCGGCCTCAAAATATATTTCATAGTTGCCGATGTGTTTTCCATGGATTTTGTGTTACTGTGGTTTCATAGTTATGAGAGTGCCTTTTGTTGTGTGGGAGATATAGTTGTTCTCTGCCTTTTACTTTCCTGTTGTAAACCGCGTTTGACTCTAGTTTGTTGCATTTCTGTGGTCATTCTAAGCGACCGTCGTTCGGTTGCGTACTTAACCATTTTTATGGACATGGCTTCGCGAATAGGTTCTATCGAACTATGACAGGTCGTGTTCGGTGTATAGATTAGCTTTGCCGAATTACATTTCTTTAAAAGAAGGCCTCCTGGACAAAAGAGAATGCAATTTATAAAATTATAGGTTTCCTGGACAACATAGGTTAATGATCGCGGCTTCTGGGGGTGGCGGGCTGAAAATTGGGCTTATTAAGATAAAATAATAGAGTAAAGAATTGCAGACGATGTCAATTTCATCTATTACGCTTTGAAGCAGAGTTTGTCAAGCTCAAAATATATTTCATAGCTGCCGATGCTTTTTCCATGGATTCTGTGTTACTACGGTTTCATAGTTATAAAATTTCCTTTTGTTGTGTGGGAGATATAGTTGTTCTCTCCCTTTTACTTTCCTGTTGTAAACTGCGTTTGAATCTAGTTTCTCACACTTCTGTGGTCATTCCAAGCGACTGCAGTTCAGTTGCATACTATGACAGGTTGTGTGTGGTGTATACATTAGCTTTCTCAAATTAGTTTTCTTTAAAAAAAAGCCTCCTGGACAGAAGAGAATGCAATTTATGAAGTTATAGGTTTCTTGAACAACATAGGTTAATGATCGCGGGTTCTCGGGGTGGCGAGCTAAAAATTGGGCTTCTGTTGTTCTGTGCCCTACAAATAGCATGGAGAGTTCCGCGATCATTCTGATCGACCGTCGTTCGATTGCATACTTAGCCAGCTTTATGGACATGGCTTGGCAGATAGGTGGTATCGAACTATGGTGTATACATTAGCATTTCTGAATTAGTTTTCTTTAAAGGAAGGGCTCCTGGACAGAAGACATTGAAATTTATCAAATTATAGGTTTCCTGGACAGCATAAATTAAACATAGAAAATAAGTAATTTTATAAAGTAGATATATAAATCATGCACAGAGCCCTCGTCCCATAGTTAGCCAATTTTTGCATCACGGGTTCTTGGGGTGGGCGGCTAAAAATTGAGAATCGGAGAGTTCCCTGATATACAAATTGACCATCAGACTTGTGGACTATTTGCATTTGAAGGCCGTCATGTCCAAAAAAATTAGCATTGTCAAAATAGTTTACTTTACGTACCTCATTTTACATACCTTGGTGGACAAAAAAACACACAAAAAAAATAGTAAGCATTTTTTGGATCGCAGGTTATTGGGGTGGCGGGCTCTAACTTCGGCCACTTTTGTTCTGTGTCCTACAAATAGCACGGATAGTTCCGCAATATACAAATAGACAATTGGACTTGCGGACTATTTGAATTTCAAGGGCTCATGTGCAAAAAAAATAGCATTCTTGAATTACTTTTCTTTACGTACATTCTACATATGCTCGTCGACAAAAACAAAAAAATAGTAGTAACGTCTGTTACATAGGTCTCCATTCCTGCTACATTCAACGCTTCCCAATACACATTAAATATGCTTTCAAAAGTCAGAATCGACTATATAGGTTCAAAAAGATGGGCTTTAATAACTGGAAAGCTCGAAGACATTTCCCATTAAAATATATAGACAGGCTAATATTCAACCCTTCTTTGTTGTTTATTTTGAACAAGCAGGGAAAGATGAAGACTCAAACACAACGTAGTTCCCCGGTTATTAGATACTCAATTTGCATTCTCGCTATGGCTTCTACCAATGAGTTGTCCATCATATATGACCTTCCTTCTAGGTTGTCAGATGTTTTTTCCCCTTTACTCAAAGAATAAAAATGTCATTGAATTTGAAGAACATTGAGTACTAAAGTAATGCCTTTTTGCTTGCATTTTGAATTTGCAATTTTTTTTTTTGCTTCTGCAGTTTTAATTTTCTTAAAATCTTCAGCATAGTTCAAAAACGTGTCGCCCACAGAGGAATTGACGTCATGTCCCTCTTTAATATTGTACATTTTGAAATGATGGGCTTTAATAACTGAAAAACTTGAGGACATTTCCCATTAAAATGAATAGACAGGCGAATATTATGGGATCTGGTAATTTCTTTTTGCCTGCATAGCTTCAGCATAGTTCACGAACGTGTCACCCACAGAGGCCTTCACATCATGTCCCTCTTTAATATTATGCATTTTGAAATGATGGGATTTAATAACCGGAAATCTCGAGGACATCTGCCATTAAAATGAATAGACAGTCGAATATTATGGGAACTGGTAATTTCTTTTTGCCTACATTTTGAATTTGCGAAAATACTTTTTATTTTATTTTTTTTGCTTGTGCAATTTTAGTTTTCTTAAAAGCTTCAGCATAGTTCATGAACGTGTGACCTACAGAGGCCTTGACGTCATGTCCCTCTTTAATATTGTGCATATATTAGATGTCAGATTTGAGAATCTGCCCGGATATGGGAATTTTAATACGTGCAGCTAGTCACTATTCAACGTACATATTCAAAAAGATTGGCATTAATAACTGAAAATATCGAGAACATCTGTCATTAAAACGAATCAACAAAAAATGTACGGAAGACCATCCAGCCTTGCTTTTAAATACTTATTTCCATTTCTCTCTATCATCAAAGAGTTGTGCTTTAGGGTGCCTTCGCTCTAATGTTCTTGGTCATGGACATGTAAGACAACTTAGAGATGTGATTGAGGAGCAGATGAAAGAAGAGAGACTAGTTTTATGTGACGTTATCTTTGAGTAAAAAAAAACTCTGTTATATAAGAGAAACTCAGAGAGGACAAAAAAAAAAGAACAAGTATGTTTCTTGTTCTCCCTGTGTTCGATGCTTTGGTTGGTTGAAAAGGCTGCCTGGAAATTTGTTTGTTGAACTTCTTTGTTTTGTTGCTAGGAATTGTAATGGATTTTTAGGTCACCTATAAGATAGTTCTTCGTTTAAGTATATAGCTTCTTCCAACAACATAGATTTGGCCACTGTATCGAATTGTAGAGATCACACAAGTATTTTTCTTCCTCGGAGGTTGGTAACAGAATCTGTATGGGTGGATAAAATGACATATTATCACTACAAGAGTTTCTATTTCACAGTTTGATGACCTGCATGTGGCTCTGGTAGTCGACTTGACAGAAATCCATGTTCCTTGTCAAAGTTTGTTCGGTTTCCTCTGGATGTAGTTGCAGAGTCCACATATTAGGCGTCACCTTCGAACATTTCAGACCTTTCTGTGGGCCGCCATACCTCCCACGCTATGAGGAAAGATATATTCTGATGCCATCTACAACATTTGATACACTTGCAAGACCTGTGCTGGTGCATTCTGCAGCATTTGATGCACTTGCCACACCTCAGCTACTCGAAGAAGTTATGTACCTCAACAGATTTGCATTTTGCATCTGAGTTGGACGTTTCTTCCAATTTACTGTAATAAAGCAAAGAAGTTCCACATACAAATCCTCAAGCAGGTTTCTCAACCAAAAAGACGATCGAATACAGGGAGAATATCAGTCACTATATACTTGAATTTGTTTCCCCTGCCTTAATTGTTGTGACATAAAACGACTCCATTCACTTTGAAATCGGCCTGAATCACATTTCTAAGTTGTCTCGGATGTGAATGTTCAGGAACATTTCAAATAAAACACCTTAAACCCCAACTTTTCAATGACAGAAGGAAATTAATACTTGACAAAGAATGGAATGTTGAATAAGTAGCCATTGCAAGCAAGCCATATCTAGAAGAAACAAAGTATTCAAAAAACTGGGATAGATGTTCTTCGCAACACCGATTAAGTACAAAACCCAAAATTGATATTCAACTCGTTTTTTACGAATAAAGAGTTTGAATGTCAAGAAAAGTGTGAAGAAGATTCATCAATGTACATATCTTTAATTGGTTGATGACAGGCGAAATCACAATCATTGTCGCAAATACCCTCAGTTGTATTTTGTAACACACCTTATTTGAATATAGAATAATTTTGGTTTATTTCTTAATAGTATTTTCCAATTTCTGGTATTTGTTTTAATTGTATTTTGTACCTTCTTCCCCTGTGTCATTAAACATGAAGGACAAGATTTTGTTTTTGTTGCTCACTACTTCAATCTAAATAAAACCTGGTCTGTTCTTTCTTTACATTTTACATTTAAAAATACTTTTTCATAGGCCATACTTATGTGGTGTCGGCTCTGTATTTAAAGAAAAAAATTGGAGGATGTGCTCTACTCCCATTCTTCGGGTTTCGTAAATAGAATGAATTCATGAGTTACAACAAGGCAGTTGAAATGTTGACGCAATGTTCCTGTGAAGTATGTTGGATATATTGCAGCGTGTTCTATTTGATAATATCTGTGCATATATACTAATATTAGTACTATTGGAAAAAATACAGAAAACTTCCTCTTTGGCAAAGCTTAGGCAGTTATGTTTGGGTTTGCAGTATTAAACAAATATGTCCACTGTTCTGTCATATACATCTTGCATCCTAGGAACTTTCGTAGTTTGCAATTTATGCTTTAATTACTTAAAGTCACAACAAATTTTGATTTCCTTTAATTTAATTTAGATATTGATGTTTATGGAGAGCCACCATTTGTTGATGTCATTGCAACGAATACGAGATGAATAGATGATAAGGAATTTATGTTGTTGATACCACAATGAAAATTCATGTTTCTTGTTGCGCTGTGTACATCTTGCAGTCAAATTTCTTTTGGTTTCAACGAAATTTGTGAGCCGAAGAGCATCTTGCAAATTGGGAGATCAATTGCATTTGAAACAGAAACAATCCATTAATATATATTATTATGAATACTATTCAAATAAATACGAAAACTTTCTCCATTGATAGATACTTGTATGAATACTATTAAAATAGATATCAAAACTTCGTCCTGGACAATACTTAGACAGTTATCTGGATACCAGGCCTCTGGTTCGCGATATCCAACACCTATGTCCCCTGTTTCGTCATATACGTGTTGCAGGCAAAGAACTTCAGTGATGTGCACTTAATGCTTTTACTAGTGAGAAGGCACAAGAGGTTCAAAAACATTGCCATTAATAAATGAAAAAAAAAAGGTTTTCCCAACTCTTAGATACTTATCTCTTTTCCCATTTTGCTTTTCCCATCCATTATGGCTTTCTGGTTTTATACTTACTAACTTAGTCGTCTTTCTATGTACGACGGGGTGACATGTCTTCATCTCCATCTATATCCTCGCAAGATGGATCCGACCGACCGTTGTTCCATTCCATACTTAGCCAATTTTATGCCCGCCACTGTGGGGTCGACGCTTGTGAGCCCAGCTGCTTATCGTTCCTCTATATACATCTTGCACTGAAAACATTTTTTATCTACAATTCTACCGCGGGTTCCTCGTATACATTAACTTCGTTCAAAGTATCTGTTGTTGATTTGCATCCCTAGAAACTTCGTGTCCTTCCTGACATACATCAACAATAGTCTTACCAGTGACAAGTGGACATAGTGGTACAAAAGATACTTCCATGATCTGCAATTCATGCCTTAACATCTCCATATATATCCTCACATGAAGGATCTGACCGACCGTTGTTCCTTTTCATACTTAGCCAATTTTATGCTCGCTGCTGTGGGGATGGCGCTTGCGAAACGAGCTTCTTATCGTTCCACTATATACATCTTGTACTCAAAACATTCATGATCTACAATTCCACCGCGGGTTCCTTGTATACATTAAGTTCGTTCAAAGTATTTGTTGTTGCTTTCCATCCCTAGCAACTTCGCGTCCTACATGATATACATCAGCAATGCTCTTACTAGTGGCAAGTGGACACAGTGGTATGAAAGATACTTTTGTGATCTGCACTTTATGTGTTAACTGGTGAGAACTCAGCAGGGATTCGCAAGCATTTGTATTAATAAGAAAACACTAGATGTTCTTCTGCGAGATACTTGGTTCTTTTTCCCTTCTCTTCTTCCCATGTATTATCTAGAATTCCACTGCAAACTTCTCCGTCCTTTTTCCCTTATTTTCTTCCTGTGTATTATGGGACTACAAAATATGGACATGATATTTTATAGAACATGTACAAATTATGCATTCCATACCTAGAGACATATTGGATCGCGGGTTCTCTACCAAGTGGGTGGGCTCAAAATTGGGCCTCCATTGTTCCGTGCCCTACAAATAGCACCCCGAGTTCCGCAATATATGAATTGACAAACGCACCTGCGGACTCGCTAACTCAACATTGCACTTCTATTGTTCTGTGTCCTCCAAACAACGCTCCCAGTTCCGCGATATAGAAATTGACACACGGAGTGCAGGAATGGCGGGGTGGAGATTGCCATTGTTTATGGATGCTAATCCCTATGAAGTATCTAACAGTATCTAAAAAATTATTTTAGTTTTTATTTTTTCCCTGTATAATAGTATCTAAAAAATTATTTTGAATACTAAAATAGCTCTTAGTAGTGACAACTGGACACGGAGGTATGAATCAGTTGGGATTGCACTCTCCGCAATATACAAATTGACTATCGGATTCTGACATCGCCCACTCTTCCATGTTACAGATTATGCATTCCAATGTTCGGAGTGATACAATTAGAAGGTCCAAGCCTCGCTTCCTTTGCAGACACTTTCTTAGCTTGTTTTGGATCCTCCTGTTTCCCAATTCATGAAATATGCAGCTCCAGCATTGGTAGGTTGACATGTGTTTATCTCCATCTATATAATCAGACAATGAATCTGACTGACCGTTGTTGCTTTCGATGCTTTCGATATGTTTCTTCGTTATATACATATTCCACTCTAAATTTCCGTGATCTATAATTCCACTGCTAACTACTCCATTCTTGTTCCCTTTTTTTCTTCCCGTGTATTATGGGGCTATAAACTATGGGCATGATATCTTATAGAGCATGTACTAATTTTCATGATATTTTATAGAGCATGTACAAATTTCGCATTCGTATCTAGCGACATTTTGGATCATGGGTTCTCGAGCGGGCGGGCAGGCTCAAAATTGGACCTCCATTGTTCTGTGGCCTACAAATAGCACCCACAGTTCCGCAATATACAAATTGACAAGTGAACCTGCGGAGTGGCTGACTCAACATTGCACTTCCATTGTTTCGTGTCCTCCAAACAATGCTCGCAGTTTCGCGATATACAAATTAACACACACAATGCAAGACTGGCAAGGTGGAGATTTCCATTGTTTATGGATGCTAGTCTCTATGAACTATCTAATAGTATCTAAAAATTTGTTTTGAATACTAAATTAGCTCTTAGTACTGACAACTGGACACAGAGGTACGAAACAATTGGGATTGCACTCTTCACAATATACAAATTGACTACCAGATTCTGACATCGTCTGCTCTTCCCTGTTACAGATTATGCATTCAAATGTTTGGAGCGATACAATTAGAAGGTTCGGGCCTCACCTCCTTTGCAGACACCTTCTAACCCTGTTTTGTATTCTCTTGTTGCCAGGTTCACAATTCCAACGCTTTCACTCTACCAATGCTCACAAATGTTTCAAAGTATCTCTCGCTGCCTTCCATCCCCACTAACTTCCTATGTTTCCGTCTGTCCTACCATATCCTCTTCGTTGTTACACGTATTTCACTCAAAAAGTTCTGAGACATACAATTTGACCCTCGCACCCTCACCCTCAATGCTTCTATGTTGCAACCTTGTTTTGTAGCTGTCTTTTTTCCCCTTCCCGCAACCTCCGTACTTTCTTACTATGCTATTAGAAACCTTTCATACTAACAACTGACCATGCAAGAACCATCAACATTTTCATTAATGGTCAAAAACCTCGACGAGATCTCCCATTATTACGCATTAAACCAAGATGTGCGGAGAGTTATTTTGTCCCTTCCGATCGTTCATCTCCAACATGCGTCCTCGTGTTGGGCCGCTCAAGAAATCTACAATGCTTGATCGCTCATTGCAATATCCAACGTGTTGGCATTTCTATGTATGCAATTAGTATTGTTTAATGTTAACAACGCATCATGCAACAACCATCCAAATTGTCATTAATCAACGAAAGTCTCGAGTACATCTCCCATTCACACGCTTTCGACCAAAATTTGCACAGGTTTATATTATCCCTTCCAACTTTTCATTTCATTCATCGGCTGGAACAAATAAACATTCTTCTAGACTTATGGCACTAGGTCGACAGTAGTTTTGTGGAGATACAGTAAATATGTTCGCACAAGAGGACCAGAGCTTTCAGTGGTCCAGGGTATACTTTTACTATTCATCCCGTTCCGCCCAAAATGAAGTGATTTGGACCTTTGGAATCACTTGTGCAAGCTGCATTCCTGAGGTTTTTGACTCTAAGGAGGTGGTCTCTTGGTGCATTGAAAAATATATTCCAGACCAAAGAATTATTCCACTGCGCGACCATTCTCTTGTTTCTTTGTCACCTCAGCTCTTCCACGAGATGTTAAAATTTATGAACCCAACATTGATGTTCAGAGGACAAGACTGCAAACAATTTCTAGAAAAACATCATAACAGGTTGGACATCTTAGCGGACTTCCTCGAAGACCCGACAATAGTTCCTGAAGATATCACAAGGCTACAGGTAAGTTCCTTTAGAAATCCATTCCGAGAAATTGCTTGGTTGGTTACAAGAATAACGGGACAAACATCCACATCAAGAATTTCCCATATAATTATTTATATTTTGTATTTCATAGTCAAGGAAAAATACATTTTCGATTGGGGGAGGCTAATTTCAATTGAGCTCTGCTCCCAGTTGTCACAATTCAAAGAATCAAATAAATTTTATACGTCATCCTACTTGATTTTCGCAATTGTGTATTGTTGCCCGTTTCCAAAACTTTCTCTTTCCAATCAAATAAATTGTGGATTCGACCTAGTAACATTCTGGCACGAGGCCCTATGGAGACACAAGGCCTCCCATTGTTTTTATGAAGTTTTTAATGGCTTTGTCTCAGTTTTCAAAGATTTACTATTAGGCAAGGATGCTCCACGGATGTCTGGCCAGGAAACCAAGTTTTTGAACAGGAAGGGCACACTTGAGAAAGAGGAAAATCACAGTGTCCTCATGGTCTTTGTCTCTAAGGAAAATCCCACCTTCCTTCCATGCCACATCATGGACAAGATGTTTGTAGTAGAAATATCAAGGCAATACAACCACTGGTTGCATTTTTTCCATGACAAGAAAAAAAAACAGTTCATTCCTCTGCCCTGGAAAGTCGGAGACTTTGTGTGTAGAAACATCAATAATATTGATGATTTTGCTGCCCATTTCAAGAAATTGAACCTAACATACGTTGAAAGGCTAAAAGGGTTCGACCCTAATGGCATTTTTAGAGAACATTTACTGGGTGTTGGATTTAACACCTCTTTTATCCATACACACTTGACCCAAGACAGGAATAGTGTCGACAACAATCTTGCTTTTGTCAATTGCGATGCAGAGAGATTGCAAAGCTCCACTGAATTGTACAAACAACGTGGAGAAGTATTCGGTGAGAAGAGTACCCAGTCCCCCATCAACACTCCCAAGAGCACGACATCACGGAGCATCGCTTCGATGGTCCACCCCAATAAGAAAGCAACCCAGAAATCTTCGAATGGAGGAGGAGATAAGAAACCTCCTCGCATAAATATTGATATTTCTTACAAAATTCCACTGATGAAGAAGAGAAAAAACAATGCAGGGCAGGCAGAGGAACCCTAAATTGAAAGTGGAAAACTGCAACTTGAAATTGAAGCTGAGCACATGCAGAAAATTGGGTCGTCCGCGGTGAAAATATCAGACACCAACTTTTTTGACATAGATGAATCCTTCATAATCCAGAGCGTTATTTTTGATAGCCAATCTAAAATTCTGGTCATTGTAAAGAGAGATGTAACAAACAAGAAAGTCAAATCTCGCATAGAGATTAACTTTAGCGAAATGTCATCGTCCCAAATATGCCAATTTCACCAGGGAACCGGTGACATTCTTCATGATTCCATTTGAGGAATTGAGACAAAAAATGCCAATATGAAACAACACCTCAACAAAGGATTTTCCTTGCAACTCTAGAATTTGCCAGTCATTTGGAAAAAAATTTGCTTGCTACCACTGTAGCGAAGATGAAAGTATCCTCTACCCTCCTTGCATGCTCTAGAGCCCTTGTAGAGAATAACATCAACAAAAGAATGCAGCTAGTTACCGAAGCCTGGGAAACATCGCAAAATTTAGTTTGCTTCGGAAAGAAGGCCAATGATTTGCTGGAACAATTGGAGACGAATTTAAAAAATAAACAGCTTTTCTGTGATCAGGTACTGGCCCCTTTTTCCAAATATGCTGACAACACATTGGAACTGAAAATAAGACA
>JASDQU010195718.1:0-14684 GCA_032191745.1 Picea mariana | reverse complement strand
CAATCGCCATTCAACTTCAAATGATGAATCACAATAATTTTAATTAAACAATGGTGGAAGAGGCTGGAGTCGGCTTTCTCCCTTTTGAAGCGCTTAGCCATTTTATATAAACTCCGAAGGAGGAAATGTGGCATATTTAAGGGAGAATCTATGAAACTCATGAGCAGCCGTAGGTGGTATAGGAAAACTAGACCTTATCTACCCTCGCATGTAACAAACTGCTTCATAATAGCCAACAAATCATGCCATCTAGACTTAAGAGTTGTAACAGGCATACCTTTGTCGCAACTGTTGATCTTCCTTGAAGTAAACAACAGTGTCCAAGGTACTTCGTCAACCTTCGAATTTTTAAACCATCTTTGTCCCTCAGCTGGCAGACCAGTGGCTGAGCTAATGAAACTCTCGTTCAACTCGAGTTGGATGTCTCCAACTTTGGCTCTGCACCCATCGAATGTTAGTGCGAATTGTTGAGCAACTGCTAGGTTGAAACCCTCGAACTTCTCAATAAAAACCCGCCAACCATTCCTCTCTAGGTCCTCTCAGGCATTATCAAACAACAACAAAGTTTGGACACCATTGGGTTCGATTCGCACTACAGGGGCCATGGTTAGCAGCACACAACCAACAGGGTAATCAGCGAGAGGGTTTTACAGGGTAAACACAGAACCATTTTCCCGAAACTTCCCCAACACACAGGTGACCCGAAATGCAAGACAGAGCGTTAATGCTTATGCGTGCGAGGATGATGGAGTAAATTGGAACCATGCAAGAATATCATGTCGGGCTGTACAACCAACGGCGCCTTTGTACATTCAAATCATGACAGTGTATATCCAATAGAATTTTAATCAACATGTCAAATGAATTATCACATAACCATTGAAAACCATGATATACATATCCAAAAATCGATCTGAATGTTAAATAAACAATGGCATTTGCACGATTTAAAAGAAACACCAATATGTCAAAAAAAACATTGCATCAACGATTTCATCAAAGACACCAATATGTCAAAAAACCATTGCATCGACGAATTTACAAATCGAAACCATATTAACAATAGTCAAATGCAAAGTGAGTGGTGGTTTGATACATATGAAATCAAGGTGTTTTTGAGACCAAGGAGTGGTAACCAGGTTCAAGTAGGTTCATGATAAACCAAATGATCATTAATCCTTCGATGTAATCAACATGAATTCTAACTGTGGATTTTCACGCTTGCAGTCATGAAAACGAAAACGAAAAGCAGGCGTGCAAAAAGCAAAGAATAATGATATCATTTAAACAGTTGCGACGATCAATGAAGGTTTAAAAACCTTGTGCAAGCAGCTAAAAAGACGATAGAGATTAATATGGCTGCAAACACATATGTGGCAAATCATTAAATCGTGCATCAAGCAGTAAACATCTTCAAATATATAAATCCATGGACGTACCCTCTGCACATCATTAAAAATATGAAGAAATGATAAGAAGTGGTCATACATTAGGAGGAAATCACTTCAGTGTCATAAGCAATACAACATACAATTACATTGAGAATGTCATAAAACTTGTTGCTCGAGTTTTTATCAATGGTGATTTGATACAAGTAGCCATGATATGAGAGGGATGGATTTTATAAGAGCACATGCTCAAAGAAAAATGGATTACACACTCAAACATAGCACAGGGGATGAAGCTCATGAAGCTTGCGGCGTTAAAAATATGTCTATGCTTGAGAATGTGATCAAACAACTCTGGTTATAAGAAACTATTAAATTCCCCGAAGTGTCAACCACAAAAGTGAGCTCCTTATGTTGATTTATAGATGCTTTTGTTTGAGAGAAAACCACCTATTTGGACCAATTCTACTTCTTGAAAACTCATAACAACTTGTTATAATCTTGATACCATCTCTGGTTTCATAACCTCTTTCATCTTTCTAACTAATTTTTACCTGATTTCACTAGGTAAAAATATACCTTTACCCTTGAAGTTGGCGCATTGCTATTAGGTGGGGTGTGTTCTCATCGTCCATTTGGATTTTATTGGATGGATCAATTAGACCCATGTCTGCAACGCTGGACCCATTCAACCATGGAATGATTTGGGTTGTTGGTTAACTAGAAGAACGTCTAATGTCTTCTTCTCATCCCCCACCAATATCCTGCCTCAGTCTCATGATGAAACCCATATTTATGGGGGCTTAGGCCTGCTTAGAGTGCACTTAACTCTTTTTGTGCTCTTGAGAAGCACCCAAGTGTTTAGGAGTTTTGGCCTTGGGCCCTCAGGGCCTAGTTTTCTGTTGATTCTTTCAGGGTGCTCGAACGTATTTTGGCTCCTTTTGATCCATGGGCTCTATAAACTCACCATTATCCTCCTTCTTACAGGTTTTGGCCTCGTAACCTCTTTTCCGGCCTGAGATATTTCTTACAGGGTTTGGTGGTCGTTGTTTTGGGTGCCTTTTTGCTCGGTGGTTTGGTTGCCGACGTTGCCATGGTTGTCTTGGTGGTTGGTGGTGGTTTTGGGGCTGTCGGAGGTGATGTTGTTGCCGGTGTTGATCTTGGGGCCGGTGAGGCTGGGGCTGCAGTTGACGTTGGGGCCTTGTCCATTCATGTTGTTGGCCGTTAGAGGACTGACAACTGTTGCGAAATCTGCTAAACAAAAAAACGCCACTTCAACTCGATATGCTAAACTGCATCAACAATACATAACGTGGACATAATATGATCAAATCATTGATAACTCGTGGATTTGAAAACCATCTCGACTCCGAGCAAGGGTTAAAGTTGAAGTTTTCATTACGGCGAGGACGATTCAGTCGCATTAAATTCTTTAAATAAGGTGATGAAATTGGATGTTTTCATTGCAGGTGGAGAAAACTCGGCGCATTAAATTCCTTCACATATGGAAAAAATGATAACGAGAAAAGATATTTATAAATACATAATTATAATTATAATATGCTTAATATACGATTAAATCGACCAGAGCTTCTAAAATATTAAGGCTTCTAATAGCCTTAATATACGATTAATAGCTTTAATATACGATTAAGGTAAAAGTGGCAATCATTGATAATGGCAAAAAAATTATGAATATCAAATCTCATTCATTGATTTAGGAGGACTACTAAGAATATGCCAACATCTTCAATGACTAACCATAAAATTAGTTTTTTTAATTAAAAAATCATTAATTATACAATAAGTATACCCTTTAAACTTAAAAATAAATTGTTTTTTTTTTAATACCCAGTTAACATTTTATTAAACAATACTATTCTTCATTTTTCAAACTTCAAACTTGGTCTCAAGGACTAAACTGCTATGTAATACTAATTTATTATTAACAATCAATATGCTTTATTGTTCACCTTAAATATATGTCTAATTAATAAAGTATATGTTTAATTAACTGGATATGTTGCCGGAGCTGGTTTATGCTAGGATGCTTTCTTGCTGTGGTCCGGGGTCAGTACACTAAAAAGTATCAACATTTCCATCGAGATGCCTACCGGAGGAGGATAGTTTTCATTCATCCCGGTCAATCATCATCTCCTGGGTCAGAATCCCACGGAGATCCCTATAGAGAATAGTTTTCATTCATCCCGGTCAATCATCATCTCCTGGGTCAGAATCCCACAGAGATCCCTATAGAGAATTCTCAATAATTTACAGTAGATCTCCCTTAAATATATGTCTAATTAATAAAGTATATGTTTAATTAATTGGATATGTTGTGAAAATATTTGTATTTCATATTATTAACCATCACTACTTTTTTCTTAATCCATGAGATTTAAAAGTATGAGATAACTTTAAACACTATAAAGATTTAAGATTTTATTTCACAAACCCTTCGTAATAGTTTGAAACCAAAGAATCTACTTCTTTGGTATTAATGAAAACAACATTAAAATTAAATTTTATTTATAGTTTGAAAAGAAAAATAGATGATCAACCTTCATATCACATCATAATATGAGACAGGACTCAAATTTAAACCTTTACTTATAATACTACAAATAGCTATACTTTTGTTGTAATAGAGGATCAACATTCACATCATAATATGAGACAGGACTCAAATTTAAACCTAGCACGACAAATAGAGTGATGTCTAGTGCGGCCGTTTGTAAACTACGCAGGAGCCGAAGGTGGAGCGTGGTACATTGAGTACAAGCTGCAGTAGGTCTGTATGACGGTCATGACGAGAGCCAATAAGCCAGCGACAGGAGCGTAAAACTTCCAGCTGGACACATAGTCAAAAAGTCCCAGAAGCATCCTTGTGATTTTGCTCTTGTGATACTTTATCCAGAGCGCATCGAAGAGTCCTCTACTGAGGTCGTCAGAATCAGGTCCCAAGTGGCCAGTGAAGAAGGGCTGACCCAAGTCGTTCCACATCTTGGCTATGTATTCGTCTGTTAACGTGTTGGCACGAATGACACGACGATCCCTGAGGACGCGAACATCTTCAGGAGTCTGGATGAGGCAGTCCATCAGGCTAACGTAACGCATCACGGTGTTGCCACGACTGGTGTCGTTGAACTCCAACGCAACCATGTTCCTCAAGAACACTTCCGTGTGGATTTCCCATATATCAATCTGTGGAAGGTAGAGTGTATCTGAGTATTCGTCGAATCGGATCTTGTATGGCTGCTTGGAGAAGGGTTTGAATTTGATACCGGCTTTGGCCAACTTCTCCGCGTTCAGTGCGATTTCACAGTTACGTTCAAACTTTGGAGTGGGGAGAAAATAACTGACCACTATAACAGGGATTTCGAGAGCCCACTTTAAAATTTGCAATGCAGTCGGCTTGACCTCCTCCTTTGTTATTTGTAGGAATGGCGCAACGAATTCGTGCATCCAACCCAGCAAATGCGTCTTAGCATTAATGCTAATTGGTTCCGCATCTTTATTATAATGCGTCTTAGCATTAATGCTAATTGGTTCCGCATCTTTATTATAATCGTATGGCCAGAAAGGAGAGAGCTCCATGCTCGTCGCCTGCAACAGTTCATTGAATTCTTGATGCCGTAAAGTTTCTTTCATATTCTCAAAAACTTTTCTCACAACAACCAGCGGGATCTGATTTTCCAGCTTCAAAATATCACACTTGATACAAACATGAAGCGGACCTAATTCGATCATGTCATCGTCTGAGCTGGGATTGGGACTGGAACTGGAACTGGAACTGGCTGTGGCAGGACGATGATCATTCGCGTGCTTTTCCTCATCATGGCCTGATCGTGACAGGCTGATTAAGAAATGTAACAGAAAGGATGAATCCACGGCCATCATCAGAGCGAAGTTCCGAGAGTTCCCAACGTCGGTAATAGGTGACCAGTGATAGAAATTCTCTATATCTGGCCGCATCCGTTCCATCATTTCAACTATGGACTCGAAACTCTTACCACGTTTACGCAGTATCTGCGAGAGCCTGGCCGCGATCTTGCCTTTGTACGTCTCCGCCGTTGAAATCTTATGTTCCGCACAAGAAGATTCAATATCTTTCTCCAGTTTGGAATGGTGATAAGGCCCAATGGACAGAAACTGCGGATTATAAGCCTCTGGTTTCATATTCAACAGAGGTGTCGCCACGCGCAGGATCGCATTTGCCTTTACACGACCATTCTCATCGTTATGTGCTCCAGAATTCTCCTCATCATTATTAAGCATCGCTCTAATTTGAATAACCCACTGACTCTGAAACACTAGAGCTTCCGTCATCACAACGTAATCTACTCTCCTGTACAAATGAACAGCTCCACTTCTTAAACGTCCAGATCAACTAGAAAGCAACACTTCGTATTTTCAGATTCTCCATCCACATGCATAAATATATATAGAGCAATGAGATGGCAAGCAAGAAATTCAATGCAGGATTGTGCAAAGAAGATAATCTAAGTCCGTCCACAACTTAGCCTTATTACGCCGAAAGCGTATATTTATTGATAATAGCCAGATTTAATCATATTTTAAAAGCCTTAATATACGATTAATATATTAAATAAAAACTTAATATTCCTATACCTTAGATAGGAAACAATCGACCGGAGCCCAAAGTCGATAAGCAAGAGGTGAGAAATACAATGGCAAAGCGTTCGTTATATAAATAGAACGGGCGGACTCCAAACTCGGATTTGAAAACCATCTCGACTCCCAGCGAGGGTTAAAGTTGAAGTTTTCAGTACGGTGAGGACCATTCAATCACATTAAATTCTTTAAATAAGGTGATGAAATTGGATGTTTTCATTGCAGGTGGAGAAAACTCGGTGCATTAAATTCCTTCACATATGAAAAAAATCATAACGAGAAAAGAGATTTATATATACATAACTAGCACAGTCACATAATTGTGACTGATGAACCCGAAAGGCATATTTACTTTATTAAACTTAATTTTAACATAAATTTTAATCAGGTTTATAAATAAAATCTGTTGAATTCATAATTGTGGTTTGTAATTTTTAATTATGTTGTAAAATGTTTTTCACTAAATATTTTATGTTCTTTGGGACATTTGTTAAATGGTGGATTGCGTTTGACTACTATCAGGCTTCCGTCGATCCCATGGCCCATGCCGTCTTCAAACTGGTCTACGTAAACTTACCGGCCACGGTTTTGCTTGCCACCTGCTCTCTCTTCACGATCAGTCTTTCTACTTCACAGTTCGATAGGCTGTATTTTTCTTGCAGATAGCTATGCTCTGCTCAATATGAAACGCGCGGATCACTGAAATGCCTGAGAAAAACGCAGGGACAAGTGAGAAAATTCGTGGTTAATAATTCAAACGTGGTAATGTTAAACGTTAATCATTTAAACGTGGCAATCATATAGTGCTATAGTAATTTCTTAATATGATTAGTTAAATGTTAAAAAGTAAACAAGTTAAAAGCTGCATTAAAAAATACAAGTAGATTATAAATAATAAATCACATTCATTAATTTGAGAGGACGACTAAGAATATTCCAGCATCTTTAATTATTAGCCATCAGATTAAAATTTAGATTAAAAGATGATTAATTGTGCCCATTACCAATAAGTATAGACCTTTCCGTGTAATTATAATTATAATATGCTTAATGCAATAATACTTTGCACATCAATGCCAGTTTCATCAACTGCAGATAAATTAACTGCCCCGACTTATTAGGGCAACTGGGGAGACGACCGTAATAAATTAACTTATTCGGGTGTACACAGTGGGATCTAAAGTTACTTTACATCCAGCTGTGATGCAATAATACTTTGCACATCAATGCCAGTTTCATCTTTTGCACATCAATGCCAGTTTCATCAGCTGCAGATAAATTAACTGCCCCGACTTATTAAGGCAACTGGGGAGACGACCGTAATAAATTAACTTATTCGGGTGTACACAGTGGGATCTAAAGTTACTTTACATCCAGCTGTGTGTGCATGACAACTTGAAGAGCACTAAATGCTCTGCGGGCCGTTGCCTATTGCTCGCCCAATTTTGAGGAGGAAAGAAAATTATAAACGCATAGTTAATCCTAACGTCACGAGAGTGATATAGATCAATCATGCAAAGTCCAGCGTCACGAGAGTGACATAGAAATGACATAGATCGATTATAAACGCATAGTATAGTTATAGAAATGACATGGATCGGTGTAAATGCTCCACAACGAATTGCTTATTGTTTGTGGACAAGTTATTTCATCCAAAGTTACTTTAAATGTTATTCATAAATATTGGTTGATATTTATTAACTACTCTGGTGTAATTGGAGACACGAGAAACATAAGTTACTTTAAATGTTATTCATAAATATTGGTTGATATTTATTAACTACTCTGGTGTAATTGGAGACACGAGAAACATTAGGCTACAGATGATGGGATGTAACAGATTTAAATGTTTTAAATGTTATTGATAAATGTTAGTTAACGTTCGGTGAGGAGGAGCTTTCAGACATCCAGAATGTAATTTAATTCGTTGAAAAATCAACCACCCTGACTTATTTGGGGCTTGTCAAGTCCTTATTCATAAATGTGAGTTAATATTATGACACTTCTACGAGATGGAATTTCCCAACATTGCCAATGTAATTTAATTTTTTTTTAATTGTTTAGTTTGTTATTTCCAAACACTGTCAGTGTAATTTAATTTTTTAATACTGCATGTAAAATTAAATTTTAACACTGCATGTAGAATTAATTTTTAGAAGAGAAAAACTACAGAGTTATTTTCAATTTACTTTTTTTTTTTTTGGAGTTATTTCTAAGAAATATACTTTTTTGTCTTCATGTTTTATTTTTTGAATTTTTTCACTAGAATAAGAAGAATCAAATTTTGGTGTAATCACTATTTTTTGTTATTTAAATTATATTTTTGAGTGCATAAATGGAAACCTTAGGGGCAGTCCATTATACAAACTCAACCACTCAAATCTACAGTTCCAACAACATTTGAGGGGACTTCTAGAAAAAATGATAAAAAATTATGCCCGAGTTTCAAGCAAAATATTTATAGCAAAAAACAAAAATAGTAGAAATATAAAAATAAAATAAAAATTCATTTAAATCTCATTAAATGGGTCTCTTTATCGTTTTCAGTGCATGTCCCCAATGAGGTCCGAGTATAGCCAATTGGGTCTCGAGCTTGTCTCTCTTGAGGACAATCAGTCTCGCATGCCCAAGAAACCCTCGATGGCGGTAGAAAAGAAAAATGGCGGAGCAGAAGATTCTATTAACCTGTTGCTTGAGCAAGCTCTCACGTGACAGAGGGACGAAATGATGGAGAATTTTGCACACATCATTCAATGCATACTGATAGCAACAGGCGCACTTTATCAAACGACCATTTTGGAGGAACCTCTACCTTCAAGGTACAAGTTAATTTTGATATTCCCATATTTGAAGGTCAAATAGATGCAGATGCCCTAGAAAAATGGTTAAATCTATTATAAGGTTATTTCTCTGTTCAAAATTTTTCCAACAGCGAAAATATCACCTTCGCACTCCTCAAGTCTCTCCTCCATGTCAAACATTGGTGGGAAACTTACTGGGAGCAAAGTTCCACAAGAGAATCTGGAATATATGGGGCCGAGCTCACTTGAGATTTTTTTGTGGATGCGGTCAAAGAACAGTAGTGTCATTATTACTTTGGGAGGTCAACTCTATAGGATACCAGAGGTAGTTTCGACTATTGCTCCACCAAAATAGTGCCGCAAGGTAATCTCTCATGCTGCAAAATCCATCCTCTTCATAGTTTGTTCAAAGGATGCACAGAAGACCGCTACAACCATTGCAACCTCAACACCTTCTATCCATAAAAAACATATTGTTTCTTCACCCACAATGATGCCTACACAATGCCTCGTCAAACCTAGAGACAACAGATTGGTGGAGCATATTCAACCCTGCCAGGAACAGGCTTGTGACAGTCTTCCACAGACCAAGCAACATAACTTCTCCATCAAAGCACGCAACTCACCAAGATTCAGATTCAAAAAATGATTTCCTCTCTTCCCTAGGCACTCAACGCAATGGAGACCATTTCTTCCTAAGCGGGGACAATTGATCCAGGTGGATATTGGTGGCCACCCACCTGTTCCAACTCGCTCATTTTGTCAGTTTTTAGTTCAACACGTTCTTCTCTACTTCTTTGTAATGGTGGGTTCTACACTTCCGGTGCTGTCTAAAGCCCTACACATCTTCTAGGTATGTATGTTTTCATGTCAGCACATCTTGTTGTACTTCCAGGGCCATTTTGGGGCCCTAAACAATGTTATTTTGGCTCGCCACACACAAAATATAGACGGAGTCAGAGTTTGATGGCGTAAAGCGTAGTGCTCGAAAAGACCTTTCCAACAGGCTATCACGCGCCTAAAACGAAGATCATATGCAAAAGTTACGACCCCAGGAAGTTAATGTATTAACTTGCCCAAACGAGGCTCACATGACTTTTGGCGTTTCATCTCCTAGGGTTAGGTTTTTGGATGTCTAGGGTTTTGGCATTCTTGTTTAACATAAAAAGGCCTTCAAAGCCTCATTGTAATCATCTTCTTGCAAATGAGCGTAGTCGTCACATATCTTCTCAGAGATAAAACTGCTACCATTCTAGCGAGTCTTGCACTCTGTATTTTTACAGTCTCTTTACAATTATTTCATTAATATAAATCAAGTATTGTTGTATTTCTTTGTTTCTGGCAATTTTCATGAGTGTTTCATTATAATATCTCTTCTTTCATTTCGTTCCAAACATAATCCGGATCAAAATTCTCGTGGAGGGAGTCCAGCAGCAGCTACAGAGCTCTGAGAATTCTTGATCTATCCTATTGTTGAAGCCTTAGAAGGGAAGTGGAGTAGTTGATGGACCGTGGAACAGTGAAGGTGCATATTCCCGAGGTGGGACAGGCATGTGGGGAATGAGAGTCTGTGAGCATTGGGCGTAAGTAGGATCCTTGGAGAGAATCCTTCATGTGCATTGTACAGCTTCTCGTAGCCTCACCTAGCCTAGGATTCATTTCCCCTGGGTGGAGTTTAGTCCCAGCTCGTGGGTTACCCACTATTGATAGCTTGGAGCAGTGTGGTCTAAGGTTGGGAGGTGCATGGAAGGTCTGCACGTAGTAGGTGGTGTTCTCATAAAAAGATAAGTACCAATTCTATGTTAATTTTACATGCTAAGTTTATATATTGCATGTATGTGTTATTGTTGCTTCCGCATGAATATGTGTATGAACAAAATGTCTATCTCTGTTTAAATTTCATTATATATATATCAGAGCATGATAGATAGTTTCAAGTAGAATGACATGTCCTGGGTGGTTGGGTATGTTACAATCTAGGTTTCAGAACAGTTGGTTTTGAGTTGGTGGCGTTTTCCCTAGCAAGGGTTGCCGGGGGACTCTACAATCTTGTATCAGAACAGATTGATAAGTTTGTTTTGTATTTACAGCAAGAGGAAATGACCCATCAAGAGGAAAAATTCTTATGGAGTTTTCTCTTCAAGGGCTTTGTGAGGACACCTGTTCTAAATGTAGACTGCGGTACTTGCATCTTTGGCCCAAAGAGATAATGGTAAATTTTGATCATACAGAATGGCTCTAGCTGCTTCACAAATTATTATGTTCTTTCTTTCTGCAACCCCATTCTGCTGGGGATTCTAAGGAACAATCAAATCCCTCTTAATCCCAGAATCCTGACAGAGTTCATTATACTTGTAGGAGTCAAACTCTTTACCATTATTAGTTCTGAAAACCCGGATGTGTCTACCTGTCTGATTTTCAACAAGATTCTTGAAATCTTGAAATTTGCTGAAAGATTCATCTTTAGTCTTTAAAAAAATAAATCCAAGTTTTACGAGAAAAATCATCAATAAAAATGATATATTAAATACAACCATTCATAGATGGAGCAGCCATAGGCCCACAAAGATCATAATGAATTAGATCGAAAATGCCATTAATATTTTCTATTGCTGTGAGGATAAGATTTCTTTGTATTCTTACTGAGAGAACAAACCTCTACAAACACTATCATGCTCAAATGAAAACACTGGCATACCTGTTACCATCTTTTGCACACATTAATATATTAAATGAGAATTTTGCACACATCATTCAACGCATGCCGATAGCAACAGGCGCATATTTATCAGGAGACCATTTTGGAGGAACCTCTGCCTTCAAGGTACAAGTTAATTTTGATAGTCCCATATTTGAAGGTCAAATAGATGCGGATGCCCTAGAAAAATGGTTAAATCTATTAAAACGTTATTTCTCTGTTCAAAATTTTTCCAACAGGGAAAAGATCACCTTCGCACTCCTCAAGTCTCTCACCCATGTCAAACATTGGTGGGAAACTTACTGGGAGCAAAGTTCCACAGAGGAATCTGGAATATATGGGGTCGAGCCCACTTGAGATTTTTTTGTGGATGCGGTCAAAGAACAATAGTGTCATTATTACTTTGGGAGGTCAGCTCTATAGAATACCAGAGATAGTTCTGACTACTGCTCCACCAAAACAATGTCGCAAGGTAATCTCTCATACTGCAAAATCCATCCTCTTCACAGTTTGTTCAAAGGATGCACAAAAGACCACTACAACCATTGCAGCCTCAACACCTTCTATCCATCAAAAACATATTGTTTCTTCACCAACAATGATGCTTACACAATGCCTCGTCAAACCCAAAGACAACAGATTGGTGGATCATATTCAAACTTGCCAGCAATAGGCTTGTGACAGTCTTCCACAGACCAAGCAACATAACTTCTCCAACAAAGCACGCAGCTCACTAAGATTCAGATTCAAAAAATGATTTCCTCTCTTCCCTGGGCACTCAACGCAATGGAGACCATTTCTTCCTAAGTAGGGAGGATTGCTCCAGGTGGATATTGGTGACCACCCACCTGTTCCAACTATCTCATTTTATCAGTTTTTAGTTCAGCACGATCTTTTGTACTTCTTTGTAATGGTGGGTTCTACACTTTCGGGTTTGTCTGAAGCCCTACACATCTTCCAGGTGGATAGTGGTGGCCTCCCACTTAATCCAACTGGCTTATTTTGTATGTTTTCATGTCAGAACATCTTGTTGTACTTCCAGGGCCGTTTTGGGGCTCTAAACAATGTTATTTTGGCTCGCCACAGTCAAAATATAGATGGAGTCAGAGTTTGATGGCGTAAAGCGTATTTCTCGAAAATACCTTTCCAACATGCTATCACGCGCCTAAAACGAAGATCGTATGCAAAAGTTACGACCCCAGGAAGTTAATGYACTAACTTACCYAAACGGGACCCACATGACTTTTGGCGTTTCATCTCCTAGCGTTAGGTTTTTGGATGTCTAGGGTTTTGGCATTCTTGTTTAACATAAAAAGGCCTYCAGAGCCTCATTGTAATCATCTTCTTGCGAATGAGTGTAGTCGTCACATCTCTTCTTAGAGATAAAGCTGCTACCATTCTAGCGAGTCTTGCACTCTATATTTTTACAGTCTCTTTACAATTATTTCATTAATATAAATCAAGTATTGTTGTATTTCTTTGTTTCTGACAATTTTCATGAGTGTTTCATTATAATATCTCTTCTTTCATTTCGTTCCAAACACAATCCAAATCAAAATTCTCCTGGAGGGAGTCCAGCAGCAGCTACAGAGCTCTGAGAATTTCTGATCCGACCTGTTGTTGAAGCCCTAGAAGGGAAGTGGAGTAGTTTATGGATTGTGGAATAGTGAAGGTGCATATTCCCGGGGTGGGACAGGCATGTGGGGAATGAGAGTGTGTGAGCATTGGGCGTAAGTAGGATCCTTGGAGAGAATCCTTCATGTACATTGTCCAGCTTCCCGTAGCCTCACCTAGCCTAGGATTCCTTTCCCCTGGGTGGAGTTTAGTCCCATCTCGGGGGTTACCCACTATTGATAACTTGGATAAGTGTGGTCTAAGGCTGGGAGGTTCATGGAAGGTCTGCACATAATCGGTGGTGTTCTCATAAAAATATAAGTACCAATTCTATGTTAATTTTACATGCTAAGTTTAAATGGTGTGTATCTTGTACATGTGTTAAAATGTTATCATAATTCCCTATATATATTGCATGTATGTGTTATTTTTTCTTTCGCATGAATATGTGTATGAACAAAATGTCTCTCTGTTTAAATTTCATTATATATATATATATATATATATATATATATTACTTGAAACTATCTATCATGCTCTGATATATATATATATATATATATATATATATATATATATATATATATATATATATATATCAGAGCATGATAGATAGTTTCAAGTAGCATGACATGTCTTAGGTGGTTGGGTATGTTACAATCTGGGTTTCAGAACAATTGGTTTTGAGTTGGTGGCAGTTTCCTTGGAAAGGGTTGGTGGGGGACGCTACAATCTGGTATCAGAGCAGATTGATAAGTTTGTTTTGTATTTACAACAAGAGGAAATGACCCATCAAGAAAAAAACTTCTTATGGAGTTTTCTCTTCAAGGGCTTTGTGAGGACATCTGTTCTAAATGTAGACTACAGTACTTGCAGCTTCGGCCCAAAGAGATAATGGTAAATTTTGATCATACATCATGGCTCTAGCTACTTCACAAATTGTTCTGTTCTTTCTTTCTGCAACCCCATTCTGCTGGGGATTCTAAGGCACAATCAGCTCCCTCTTAATCCCGGAATCCTGACAGAGTTCATCATACTTGTAGGAGTCAAACTATTTACCATTATTAGTTTTGAAAACCCGGATGTGTCTACCTGTCTGATTTTCAACAAGATTCTTGAAATCTTGAAATCTGCTGAAAGATTCATATTTAGTCTTTAAAAAAATAAATCCAAGTTTTACGAGAACAATCATCAATAAAAATGATATATTAAATACAACCATTCATAGATGGAGCAGCCATAGGCCCACAAAGATCAGAATGAATTAGATCGAAAATGCCATTAATATTTTCTATTGCTGTGAGGATACGATTTCTTTGTATTCTTACCGAGAGCACAACTTCTACAAACACTATCATGCTCAAATGCAGGGGTGATTTTAAGGATGGAAATGTATTTTGAAATGTAGAAATCTTGGCGAATCTTACTAATCCTTCATATGTCAACTATAAGTGTTTGGCGACATTTTTGTAAAAATATTAAAATTTATAATTATTTTATATAGTTTGTATAAACTTTTGGCGATTTTTAAGTTAAAATAATTTTATC
>JASDQU010195717.1:1261-19498 GCA_032191745.1 Picea mariana | reverse complement strand
GGATCATTTGAGCATGCTTTCAAATCCCAACTACATAGTACCAGAGGCAGAGGCAAAGGAAGGTCTTATAATCGTGGAAGAGGAGGTCGATTTTCTGGTCCAAGGGACAACAAAGATGAATCAAAGTCTGAGGAGAAGTTCTAGCAGAATCCTCCTAATTTAAGAGGGAGCAGCAACAAATCCTGGCAGCAAGAAAATCAGAGGTATGACAAAACTAAAGTACAATTTTACTATTGTAAGAAGTTTGGGCATTTTGCTAACAAATGTTGGAAGAAGAAAGCAGATGGTGGAAAACATTCTGCACATATCACAAATGAGTCTGAGGATCATCAAAATCCTATGTTCTTGACTTGTAATGTCACTCAGGAAAGTGCTAATGATATTTGGTTTTTGGATAGTGGTTGCAGTAACCACATGACTGGTAATAGGGACTTATTTTCTTCTATTGATACTAGTATTCAATCTGAAGTCAAACTGGGAAATCACTGTAAAGTTAGAGTCAATGGTAAAGGTATAGTTCCATTGTACACTAAGAATAATCAAAAAATAAATATTGATGATGTTTAGTACGTGCCTGGTTTAAAATGCAATCTCATTAGTGTTGGACAGCTGCTGGAGAAAAAGTATAGAGTATTCTTCAAGAATAAGGTATGTACAATCTATGATAAGTTACCCAACAAACAGTTGATTGCAAGAGTAGAGATGACCAAGAATAGGATGTTTTCACTTGTTATGAGAAATGATTTGAGTGGTTCTTTGAATGTTTATAAAGTTGGAAGTTCAGATGAATCTTGGTTATGGCATTTGAGATATGGTCATTTACATTTTGGTGGCTTAGATTTGTTACAGAGGAAGCAAATGGTAAAGGGGTTGCCCTGTATTCAGCAACCTACAAGCTCTTGTGAGAGTTGTATACTTGGGAAGCATCACAGAAAGAAATTTGTTTCAGGTGTTTCCTACAGAGCAAAAGCTCCATTGGAAATTGTCCACACAGATTTATGTGGACCTATGCAAACACCTTCTTTGAATGTTTGTGTTTATTTTATGACTTTCATTGATGATTTCAATAGGAAGGCTTGGTTGTATTTGCTGAAGCAGAAATCTGAAGCCTTTGAAGTTTTCAAGAGGATTATGTCTATGGTTGAGAATGAGAGTGGTCGAACCATTAAGATCCTGAGGTCTGACAGAGGAGGTGAGTATAAACTAGATGAATTCATTAAATTTTGTGATCTTCATGGAATTAAAAGGCAGTTTATTGCTCGATATACTCCATAGCATAATGGAGTGACTGAAAGGAAGAATCAGACTATCATGGACATGTATCGTAGCATGTTGAAGGAGAAGCATCTTTCAAATGAGTATTGGGGAGATGCAGTTCTTTGCTCTGTTTTTATCTTGAATAGAAGTCTGACCAAGACCGTGAGGGATTGTGTACCTCAGGAAGCCTAGGATGGTAAGCCTTGCAATGTTTCCCATTTCAGAATTTTTCGATGTGTTGCATTTGTGCATGTACCTGCAGAAATGAGAAGGAAGTTGGATGACAGAAGTGAGAGATGTATCTTTGTTGGATACAATGAAGAGTCTAGGGCATATAAAATCTACAATCCCATCACCCAGAAATATGTAATCAACAGAGATGTTCAATTTAAAGAAGATGAAGCTTGGGATGGAAGTATTGACAAATCAATTTTAGAGGGAGTTGTGTTACCCCGTGAAGATGATGATGGAGCTGAGCAGGCTGAAGAAGATGGACATATGGTTCCACATGCACATACGCCTATAGCAAGAAGTCCAGCAAGGAAAGCACCAGATTCCAACCCATCTCAATTTAGAATGCCCAGAACTCATGAGCATGGTGAGCCATCTGGACATGGTGGACATCAATCAGATTCACAGGTAAGTAGTGAATCAAATCCCACTTTAGCTTCATTAAAAGACTGACTTAAAGGATAGAAGACTAGAAGCTTAAAAGAATTGTATGATCAGAATGAAGAAGTAAATCATATTTCAAATTTTGCATTTATAGCTTATGATCCTATTAGTTATGATGAAGTTGCTAAAGAGGATATCTGGATAAAATCAATGGATGAAGAGATTAATTCCATTGAAAGGAATAACACTTGGGATCTTGTCAATTTACCTAAAGGTAAGAAGAGCATTGGTGTTAAATGGGTTTATAAGACTAAGCTGAGTGTAGATGGTGAATTTGAAAAGTACAAGGCAAGACTTGTAGCTCAAGGGTTTAGTCAGCAACCCGGTATTGATTATAATGAAACACTTGCTCCTGTGGCAAGAATTGACACTGTGAGGATGGTCTTAGCTATTGCAGCTCAGAATAGATGGATCATGCATCAGATGGACGTTAAGTCTGCATTCTTGAATGGATATTTGGAAGAAGAGGTTTATGTTAGACAACCTCTGGGTTATGAGATTGATAAGCATAGAGATAAAGTTTACAAATTAAGGAAAGTTTTATATGGATTGAAGCAGGCATCCAAAGTTTGGTATAGTAGGATTGATGAATACCTGATCAATGTTGGATTCAACAGAATTCCAAGTGAACCAACTCTGTATACAAAGGTAAATCAGGAAGGTAAAATTTTGATTGTCTGTTTGTATGTTGATGACCTGATTTTTACTGGAGATCTATCTTTACATGATTTTAAAAAAGCCATGAAAACAGAGTTTGAGATAACTGATTTAGGATTGATGAAGTATTTTCTTGGAATTGAAGTAGATCAATTTGATGATGGCATTTTCATTTGTCAAACTAACTATGAAAATGAAGTATTGAAAAGGTTTAGAATGCTGAATTGCAAGCTAGTTGCAACACCAATGGCAACTGGTCTTAAACTGAGCAAGTATGATGAGGGATCATATGTTTGTTTTAGTTTGATTTCAAGATTCATGGAGACTCCGAAGAGTACTCATTGGCAAGAAGGAAAGAGGATCCTAAGATATGTTGCTGGAACAACTAACTTTGGTATCCGATACACATCAAATTTAAACTTTGAGTTGATCGGATATACTGATAGTGATTTTACAAGTTCCATTGACGACAGAAAAAACACATCTGGGTATGTGTTCAATCTTGAATCTGGAGCAGTGGCATGGCCATCAAAGAAACAACCCATTGTGACTCTATCTTTTACTGAGGCAGAGTATGTTGCAACAGTTACAGTTGCATGTCAAGCTGTGTGGATGAGAAGAGTCTTGAATGAATTGTTGCATGACTAGAATGATGCAACCCAAATTGTCTGTGACAATAAATATGCTACTGCATTGTCAAAAAATCATGTTTTTCACAAATAGAGTAAGCACATTGATACGAGGTATCATTTCATTCGTGAGCTGGTAAATGACAAAGAAATTTATGTTCAGTTCTGCAGGTCTGAAGAACAATTTGCAGACATATTTACGAAGCCTTTGGGAAATAAACTGTTTAAAATCCATAGAAGAAACATTGGGGTCTGCAAGCTGTAATGCATTGTTTACAACAATTTTGTTTTTACTTGTTTTGGTTTGTTTTGCTCTGAAATGATTAAGAGGGAGTATGTCATAAATTAATCATTTCACCACCCATGTTTAAACTATGAATTAGTGGTCGTCTTGACCTTTCAAGAATCAAGGGTTAAACCACCGATTTCTATTTTGTCTTACATTGCCTAAACGGTGGCCGCCTTAACCTTTAAAGGCAACCGAATTTCGACACTACCTTGATTAAAATCTTTTAGAAGATCGAAGAGGCATTCTATTAATGTTTAAATACCACAGTTGTAATTGTAATTTGATATATATGGAATATGACACAGAAGAAGCTTGAAAGCAATTTCTGAATAAAATTATGTTATTAGAGTGCTCAGCGTTTATAATTTTGTTTTTGACTCGTTGAGTTTGTAAACTTTGTTTTAGCAATTTCTTCTTCAAATCATCTGCCGGTTTGTTCAATTGAGCCGCTCACATTTTAACACCCTTTCTCACATATCTCAACTCCGTAATTCCTGTTGCATTTTGTTTTGGTGTTTGGCATTTTGCAATTGCCGATACCCGAAACCCTGAAGTAGCGGGCCCCACAGATTTCTCGCCATATCGCGACTCGGGGGATTGTTGCATTTTGTTGGGCGCTTCCAAACGCCGATACCGATACCACGAGGTCCCGGGCCCACAGCTTTTTTCGTGATTTCCCGTCTCGTCAATCCTGTTTCGTTTTGGAATCAAGCGTCTGTAAACGCTGATACGCGACCCCTGGTTATTCACAATCTGGCTGTCCATCTCTCTTTGCGGTTTTAATTTAGAATTTTTTCGTGGGGTTCGACCGTTGTCTTGACGTTTCAGAATCCCTTATCACACCTGGCGGAGTGTTCTCTATGCACAAATTCCGAGTAGAGTCTTTACGATTTGTTGAGGGTTCCCAGCCCCGGTGGCCTGTCGAGGTGTCTCCTACAAATTGTTGCACTTAACCTTCCATTTTCAGAACTGTTAGCACTGGATGCAGGCCTGGGATCGCAGCTGGTTGAGATGTGGGATGGCTCGCATTTGTTAGCTACAGGCGTCTATATTGGGTATTAAAAAAGATTGGTTTGAATCTGAGGGAGCTTGCCACTGCTGGACTGGCTTCAGTTCTCTTGGTTTGGATCTGTTTTTTTCTTTTAGAGAACGCGTCCATCCCTTTAATTGTGCAGACTGGGGTATTATTTTTTCGTTGAATTTATTCAACTTTTGTTCACCTTTCCGCGCTGGAGTTCGTGCCTCAGCGTTTTTTGGGTTTTCGAGTTTCTGCAAATTCGTTTCAATAGCCTGCGATACCCTGGCTTGTCCATCGTTTTCTCCTTTGGCCCCGTGCCTCCTTACCTCGCCCAACGTTTTATGCTGCGATTTCTCTGCGTTCACCATTCCTTCATCCTTGCCACTTAATCCTCTCGATTCTCTGCTCGCGCTCCTTTCCATCAATTTCTCTGACTGTGGTCCTGTGCTTTTCCTTTTTGGCGGGGCGATAATAGCTGAGACTTGCCCAGCGTCCCCACATCCCCTCCTTAGAACCTGGGAAGTTAAATTATCATATTGAATCCTGGGTAATAATATCAATACCATTGATCGCCAAACCAATAATACAAAGAGATGGTACCTCTAGTCCAGCTATCATGGTCAAGCTAGTGATTGCATTTACTATTATTGAACTTGTCATGATTATGTTTATGTGAATGTGCAGATTAATGGAATGGTATTAATAGTATTCATATAACCTACCCCGATTAAAAATATGACATAGTGCGAGAAGCAATATTTCACTTGTTTTGTTTTATAATTTAAGTTCTTACATGATTTTGTGGTATGTCTATTTATAATCGTATTACCACATCAATGCCATTGCTAGTGTATGCTTGATTTTTACTATTGAAATGTGTAATTTATTTGCATCAATGTGTGTTGTGTTTTCATTATTATCCCAAGTTAAATGAATATACACGTTGATGTAATGGTTTTTTCTAAAACAATTATCAAACCTTTTGAAGAGATTATTTAAATCTTCAATTCTTTGATAATTTAGATTTAATTTGGATTTTTGGTAAGTATTTCATAACTATACGATTTTAAAATAACATGCAAGATTTTTCATCTTGCCACATCAATTGGCTAAAAAAAGGTATGAATGGAAAAAACACATATATGCTTATTATATATAAAATATCTCATATTATATATAAATTATATAAATATAATTTTCATTTTAATTGGGAACATTCACTTGACGCCTTTCAAATGACCTTTGAGGCACGGACATAGCTACAAAAATAGCACTTGTTTCGTTTATCGAATCAGATGTCGTAGAATTCAACTCGACCTAAAAAAAGTGTTTAACAACTCCAAAGAGAATTGCGTGCATTTAAATCATACAATTCAACTTCTCTCTTAACATTTTATTTTGAGTGATTCCATGTAATTAATATTTACAATTTTACATTTGGAGAGGAGTTGAAAGCCCCTAATACATTTTTAGTTTTAGTGATTTCATGTAATTAATATTTACAATTTTACATTTGGAGAGGAGTTGAAAGCCATTAATACATTTTCTCATTTTTAGTGATATTAATTTAAGGTTACATATAAAGCTATGAATTATTCAATGTCACATATAAAACTATGAATTATTCATGTTATATTGTGTATAGATTTTATGTTAAAAGCCTCACTCAAATGTTCACCTTCTCTATTTTTTATTTTTAAGTGATTTCATGAAATTAATATTTACAATTTTTAGAGAAGAAAGCTCCTACTATTTTAAAAGAATACATTTTCTATTTTTAATGATATTAATTCAATGTCACATATAAAACTATGAACTATTCAATGTCACGTATGAGGTTATGAACTATTCCTATAATATTTTCTATAGAATTTATGTTAAAAGATTTACCTAAATTCCTACTACTTTAAAAAAATACATTTTCTCCTTTTAATAATATTAATTTAATATTACATATAAAACTACAAACTGTTCAATTTCACATATAAGGTTATGAACTATTCCTATAATATTTCTGTAGAATTTATGTTAAGAGATTTACTCAAATTTGTAATATAATTTAAATTAGATTATTAAAAAATAAATTAATATATTAATTTATAAAATTTGAGCACTTAATCAATTTGTGTTGTTATATTGTTTAAACGTTTCTCTTATTTAATGTTTTTCCTTATTTGATGAAACCAAAACTATGATGGCTTACATCTAAAGTAGGAACTTTGTAATCATGGATGATAATTATATCTATAATTACCACATTAAAGTAAAGTAGGGTCAATGTTTAGAATGAATCCACCAACTCTCTTTGCCGGATACTTTTGGTCACACACATAATGAAGTCCAAACAAAAATTGAAATTTTACTAAACTAAAATAGAAAATATTTTTTACCAATGCGGAATTAGGGTCAATGTTTAGAATGAATCCACCAACTCTCTTTGCCGGATACTTTTGGTCACACACATAATGAAGTCCAAACAAAAATTGAAATTTTACTAAACTAAAATAGAAATTTTTTTTTACCAATGCGGAATTGTTTAATTACCATAGATTCTCTTACATCAAGAACCCATGCATAGCACGTGAGTCCTTAAAGAAGTGGGGATGGCATTGGACCCTTACTTTTATGTCGTGGCTTACTCCATGAGAACATCTCTAGTGTTACAATATTGAAATGGACACCATGTCATCATACTTATGGACCAAAGGTTCCATGCACAAGGCTTGTGTACCCCATGCATATCCCATGAACCCAGAAGGAAAATGTCATAGACTAAAACTCTATATTATGACCCTATACCATGTCTAAGCCATGAGATTCATCCTTGGCGTGTGAAACTCAAAATGGGCACCATATTCCATAAAATAAGAAAATGTTAGTTTTCTAAGTCCTTAGTGATGGCCAAGCACCCCATATATGGCTTAACATGAGCCTCATAGAAAAATGTTATGGACATATCAAAAACCCTAAGTATCAATTTTCATAGTAAGTGAACAATCTTTTACATATCAAACTCATGTTTACTATTTTAAATTAATTTTCACAATTTAATGAGAATTTCAAAAATTTAAATGGCCATGTCATTGTCATACAAACTCCAATTGTGGTAATAATTTTGAACTAGATATTTTTTATGTCTATTTATATTTTCAGTTTTACATTCAATAATTGAAACTTATGGGGACAATTTTCTCAAGTCTACCTATAAAAAAAATTAATTTAATAAGTAATTTTATAGATAATTTTAGCAAAAATATTTAAAAAACGTCCATAAAAATTCAATCCTTGATAATTTTAGGGGTCATGGGAAACATGAATTTTGGTGGTCATTTTGAAAAAAACATCGCTAAATTGTCAACTCTTGAGAGTTTTACGGATGACTTAAAAATCCTCATCAAATATACTTTTGGGGGAAACTTTCATAAAATGCCCCTAAAAAAATTTTACCCATGGCTTTCAAAGGATATTTGCTAGCATAAACTATTTCTAAATGGGTAAATTATTGTAGTCATTGTTTCTCATTTTATTATTATTTTTATGTTTCTTGTCTCCTATTTCTAGTGACATTATGTGTATGCTTTCTTATACAAAAAATAAGAATAAGGAATTGTTGGTAATGTAATGAGGGAGGGGCCATATGATCTCCCACCTTCTCAATAGTAGCCTCATCAATAGAGAATCAATTATTCTTCAAGGAAAGATAATTTTGATATGTAAGTGACTAAAATGTTGTGACGAAAGAAAATGATTTTGACACTTAATGTGAATAAAATATATTCATTCAAAACTTTAGTTTTTTATATATTTTTAATAATATTATAATATCCTCAATCGTTGTACATAGCACCATTGAACAGGTGGAAGAGAATCTCCAAAGAATAAAATAAGAAGTGGCTTGTTAGATAAAAACATGTAATTCATAAAGGACATTTTTCTTACTACATTGTAAATAAGTCAAGTGATTGAGATTTCCTACAAAAATTGTTAATTGGGACTATCTTGAATGGTTGGAAAAAAAAATTGTTATTCTCCCTACCTAGGTTTTATTCTTGTTAGTAATATGTTGATATCTCCTTGAGCCCTGAAGAATCCAGTCTACCATGGTTACCATCCTCAAAATGAAGGAAATTTCCCATGGGTTTCCCAAGATATATATTCCAAAATAAAATAGTTGATAGGGTTTAGCTAGGGTTTTTGTGAGAAGGATCACTATCCTCCCACAGAGGTTGAATTATGCATGTGACATGTTGAGCTCTTTATAAGTATATTATTGTAACAACCTTGAACCTTGTGTTAACAAATGCTCGAGATTCTAGAAAATATGGTCTGACCTAGGGATCATCCTCAAAATGAGGGGAAGTGCCCATTGGGTTCCCACAATATGTGCATTTCATGAAAAAAATAAAAATAAATAAATAAATTATTCTATGACAATTCATCTTTGAAGGACTTGGATGGTAATTTTCTTCTTTGATCTACTTTAAAAGTGTGACTTTTATAGATATGTTTTCTTTTGAGAGGAAAGTAGTAAAGAAATGTTTATTTTCAATTGATGGACTTCATAAGTGCTGAGTGTATATTGTAAGTTTCTCAATTTTTGTTTGATTGTAATATGATGCATGAAATTCGCTATCATTTGTTATGAGATCCTAATTGATAGGTGGAAGAAGCATAATCAATGCTTGTAGGAGATGTTATGTATTATAGTAGTGGGAGGTTTGTACTTGGATTTTTTTTTATCTCTCTTAGTGTCTAATAGCTCTGGGTTTAAAATGGATCTGTGTTACATCAACCTTGGCCTCCTTATCTAATCATATGGCTAATGAAATTCTTATAAAGATATGAAATATTAAACTTAATATCAATTATCTATGTCATTTCACTAACAACAATATCTACACTACATGATAATACAAAAGTCATTTACTTCTATTTATGTAACATGGAAATTAATAATAAAATTCTAATTATAATCACTAATTCTACATTTAGGTTGTATTGAAATATAAATCAACAATAATCACTAATTCTACATTTAAGTTGTATTCAAATATGACTCAAATTGACATTGGTTATAATTTTTCTCCCATTTACCTCACCATATTTTTAAAAATAAAGAAAATATTTTTTTCTCTACCTATCAAATCATTGTCACAATACTTACATGAATTGTTTTCTTTTCTACATTTCATTTAATCCTTTTTTTTCTTTATTAACATTCTCACACCTTCTAACAAATTTAGAAGAAATGTTTTTTAAGTTATAATGAGAAAGTAGAGAGACAATATTACCATGTATTTTGGTCAAATAAAATGTGAGAAGAACTATCGTTTATGTCCCAAGTTAGAGTCCTACCCTAACCTCCCTACTTTAGATTGCAATGGAGTTATTTAATTAATTCACACGGTCATTCTCTTTGAATAAGGCCCTTTAGATAATAGTGGATAGTTATTTAATGTAAAAGGGTAATCTCTATTAGATAAGATCCACTAAGTAGTTGGTACCCATTAATGATGGGGCCACAAGTAATTGGGGTTTTTTTATTGAGAATCTATTTAAAAGGGTATGAAGCTATGGAATGCTTTGTTGAGTATTGTTGTATTTGGATATTTTCTTAGTGAAAGGTCACCCTACCTTAAGAGGAAAGTGAACATTTTTTTTTCTTCTAATTATGATAATACAAGGGAACATTTTACATACTTCATCTCTTGTATCTATTTTTATACATTTATAATCTTAGTATATCCTATTTTTTTTTCAATTCTAAGGGTTATATAACTATACAAGTGGTATCATATCTCTTTCCTAAGGAAACATGCCTTCTAATCAGAAAAAAACAATTAGGCACGAGATAAGTTCTAATATTTATAAATAACACAAAGATCTATCATTTTGTGGGTAAACCTATGATTGGAGAATTATACATGTAGAAAATGCAAGTCATGTCACCTAGTTGAAAACCCTTGTAACCTTCATTGGTACCCCTTTGATGACAAAATATAGAACACACAAGAAAGACCAAAACAAGAACTTTGGCGAAAAAGGCATCAAGGCATATTCTTGATATTGTATTCATTTCAATTATAAAAATGTATGATACATGATAGAAACCACCTCAATTTATCTCACATTGACACTTCATCGAGGGATAAGGTAGGAGGAAGAAAATTAGGAATCTAGAAACACACTTAGGATAAAAAATATATACTTAAATGTGAAATACATTAGGTGGTGTTCTAGGAATTCATTATTGTATAAGAGTAAGAGGATAACATTCCCCCCTTCAATCTTAAGTATGAAGAATAATACCAGCAATGCCACATAAACTAGCATCATCTCCAAGTATTCATGTTGAAACTCCTAATATGAGCCTCAATGAAGAACAACCCAAAAAAATTCCAAATATGGATGTTGAAAACTTTGGAAAATATCACTATGTAATCATGTGAGCTAGAATGATTTTGTTTTTTTTAGTGATGTGAACTCTAATATGATGATAGTGAACCAAAATAATTGAATCACCTACAAATATGACACATCCATTAAAATTCATGACAACTCAATAAAATGCCAAGCTACAATGCATAATGATCAAGTCATCCTCTTCTAGGTAGAATGACCATCCAAGTGAAAAAAATAATCACATTGTTTCTCTCAAAATAAGTATCACAATCATATATCCTATGTATGACTCAATTGCAAGTCATTGAATGATAATTATACCAAATTATGCCATCTACAAATTGAAGTTTCCCCTCTAAAAATTTTGATGTCCATCTAGCATATTTGTTTTTGTTTATTCTCCTTCCTATAAATTGTGGTTTCCCATATGTCATATTTGATTTTGTTGTTGTTGAAACTTTCAGTGTGAAAACCCTCTTCAATTCCATCATCAATTCCCCTCTTTATCAATTGAAAGGAGAGACCACTTGAGTGGTTTCAAGAACCATATTCACTTGATTTTTGAACTCCCCCCATTAAGGTACAAGATATTTTCATCATTGTTTGCTACAAAATTCGTCTTTACTCGAGATTGAATTCTTTGGTAAGAATGAAATAATCATGTGGTTGTTGATGACAATTTCTAAGGATAGATCCACTCATAGTAAATATTTAATCTTTCAATTTTATTCAATGTCAAACATTTTGTTGATGAGTGATTTGATTCTAACAAGGGTGGAGATAAAAACATTGATTCTCCATGTGGGGAAGTTAAATATTTTTTATGGAATCCAAAACTTTGGAACTTGATTGGTCTATAATAATCGAGACTATGAAAATAACTTCCCTGTCATATCGAAGTCCTATTTTTTCCTTGATGTCGTTGATTTCCTCCCAAGGTCTGATGATGGGATTGGAAAGAGTATTCTAAACTTGTTGTTTTGACATCTATGAAAGTTGATTTACTGCATGATGTTGCATCAATGAAATGTTTTCTTCACTGAACCCAAAAGAAAACTCTTGAAATGTAGTTTCATGAATAGCTTCATATTCATCTACATATGGATTTGTCTTACTGAGTTTCTCTTGAGTGAACTATTGATTTCAATGACCATCATCATCATCATAGAGATAATTGTTCTAAACAAAAACTAGTTTAGAACACGTCATTGGATAGTGATTTTTGAGATCATCGATTTCATCATTCAATAGTTGGGATTGAGATTGTAACCAATGGATCTTTGTTTTCATGACTCAAAAACAACTATTTTCCAATGTTTCATTGGTTAGTATGAATGTATTGTTCTTGGATGTTTCTAACAAAGTTTCCAATAAGGAAACCAACTCCATGATTTTATCCATCATTTTTCACACTTGTTTATACTCACTTGCTTGAATTTTTTCACTTGAACTCGTTCACTTTCACTTCACACTCATTGGATTTTACTTCCAGGAATTTGAGGGTGTCGTATACTACCAAAAATGCACCCCAACTCGTGATTATTACATCGGTTTGAGTTTCAACCACTCAACCTTGTCAATTTTGACTCGAAATTTCAATGAGGACTTAAAAATACAATAACTCAATCAATTCTTGGGTGTGAGTTTCAACCAAGAATGCAACTAGGAAGTACAATACAATTTGAGTTCAAAAGATACAAGTAAACTTACAAAATTACTATTTGCAAGTTAAAATTAATGTTGATTCTAAATTTGAATTGATCTTCAATTTTGAATTTGTTGTAAATGTGTTTGAGTCCATTTATCCTTTGATTGCACACTTGATTTGTTTATTGTTGATGTGGTTGATGACTTGAATTCTTGATTATATGTTATAGTTGTTCAATTTCATGTACTTGATTGTATTAATTTTTTCTTGAACTCCATTTGTGTTGCATTAGATGCTAAATTGCAAATGATTATGTCAAATCTAGAAATACATAAACCATGAAAAAATCACCATCACACACAACTCAAAGTGCACCTAAGATTCCCTTATTCAATTTTGGGTGGATCTAGAACACATCCATCACAAAAAATGATTTTTTTATTGAAAATGAGGTACATGAAGTCTACAAAAATACTTCTTATTTGTAAACACTTATAACCTTTTTTTCAAAGTTTTCTTAGACTAGGATTCAAAACCTAATTTAAAGTTTTCTTACACTAGTCCTATTTCAATTTTTTCAATAAATACAAGACCCTCACCAATTTGAAGAATAAAGTTCAAGATCCTTCAATTTTACATTTACATCCTAAACCATACTTGTCAAACAAATCTTCAATTGCAAAAATAACCCAAGGTAAAACTTCTCTAAAAGTTGACACTCCAAATCGTTTTTATACAAAATTGTCTCCCCTTAATAAAAATAATGTTTAATGTTTAACTTAAATCCACTTGTCACTCCAACTAAATAAAGTGATAATGTTTACCAAAACACTTTTACACTCTATGTTTAAAGACAAAAACAACTTCCAACTCTAACTCTTAAACTTTACATAATTATTTTAATGATTTCTTAAACGTTTTGTATCAAGTTTCTTTATGCATGGAATGTTTTGTAAAAGGAGATCACTTAATGCCTTTACCATGAACTAGATATCAAAATTAAAGTTCCATTACACCACCTTAGGTAGAGATATACATGTATCAGTTAGCACATTTTGAGCGGAGTTTGGAATTGTCTTCCACATACCCTAAAGTATATTGGAATCCCATTAGGCACACCTAAAACTAACCTTACATAAACATGTAGCCATCCTATTTCTATAGTACACCAAGAATAATATTCAATGAGATCACTTTCACATATATGGGAATCAAGTAGTAAAGTTATGGCTATCATCTACCCTCATTAGTCAGTGCCATGAAATATTTCACTAAGTGTAATATTGTTGGAATCCCTTTGGTATATTAGAGAATGATAATAGTTGACATTCCTTTGTCATTAGAACCATGCAAACCCTAGCCTTTGTACTAAATTAGTGAAATTCCTACATATTTGCATCTAGAAGGAATTTGGGAAATCTATTAATGCAGTAATACTCCCACTAGCATAATAAAATAATAATAATAAACGAGTCTGGGCCCTTTCAACACCATTGTGGGAGACCTGTCTCAAAATATTCCATGCACCATGTTGATCATGTGGATATAATTCTCTAACAAACTCTTTTTTGTGTGGATCCAACATTATAATATCAATGATATGGATAAAAAAGAAACTCCTCTCCAACCACTTCTAGTATTAATATAATTTTGGGATAACACCATGATAGGATCTTAAGTGGTCCCATGGCCCATACTTGCAACAAGGAAACAAACAAGGTTAAAAATAATTTTTTCTAGCTCACATGAAGGGTTGACCAACATGCATTTCACGTTGTTGATATTACCCAACATAAAGCTAAAGTCACCAACATCATAGGACATATATGTATACACCTAGGTATCAAGATACTAGAACAAGAAATCAAACCACCCAACTAGGGATCTTGTAGAAATGAAGAGTAGTGCATTTGCATGCTATTTTTATATAACCCACACACACCCTCTCAGGGCCACCTTTCATGGAACTACTATCTAAAAGGCAACATGAACAAGTTTGATGGGTTTGATCCCTCGGGTTGGGTTACCCAAATAGAACACTATTTCTCTCTCCATGGAATTATTGATGACCTACTAAAAATTAGAGTGGGAGTTGTATATCTCGATTCTCAATAATGGTAGTGGTGGAAATGGTATTAAAATCCCATGGTGTATAAATTTGTTCGAGCCATTTTGTGAAGGTCGTCTATGTTTGTTTTGAATGAGACACTCACTATTTAGGGGAATTGAAAAAATTCTTCCAAACCTATATAATCATAGAAATTATAATGGATTTTGGGTATTTGGAAATCTATACATAGGGACAATATGATATGTTTTTAAAGGGTGTTTCATCAATGGTATCAAGGAGGTAATTAGAGCACAAGTCATGATGCACTAGTCAAACACATGGTTAGAATCTTGTGAGAGAGATAAATAATTTGAGATGGTGATCAATTACCAAACCAAAATGTCTCCATTCACTACTCTCCCTAACTCTCTGGTGGAAACTACCCCCAAACCATCCACTTATCAACCATTTAGATTCCAAAAGTTGTCCTAGGAAGAGATGGAATAATTCCAATGCCTCATAATTTTCTATAATTTTGATCAAGGACATTTCAAAGGGCACAAATTTCAAGAACAAGAATTATTTCAAATGGATGTATCCCAACAAGACCACCCAAAAGGACCACCAATTGAAGATTCTCTTAGACTGGCATTGGATAACATAACCCCTTCCATGGAAGAAGAAACCACCTTACAGGATCCTTGCAAGGAACCCCAAATTTCTCTCCATGTTGTATCAATATTTTTGGCAACCCAAACTTTGAAGTTGATTTGTTACATCAAGCTCTGCAAAGTGATTATTTTGAATAATAATATTACTACCCACAACTTCATCCATAGAAGAGTAGCCAAATAAAACCATTGTTATGTTTGTACCATACCTAGTTTTAAAATTATGTTATCTAATGGTGATATGATGAAATGCGGTGGTAAACATAAAAATGTGAAACTTCAAATGGGTGAGTATCATCTGAAATATCACATATTGTTATTGAAATGGGTGAGTATCATCTCAAATATCACATTTTGTTATTGGAATGGGTGTTTGTGATGTAGTTATTGGGGAAGACTGGTTATGAACTTTGGGACCTATCATCATGGATTTCAATTATTTATATGTGAGCTTCACCAAGGAAGGTGTGTTGAACCAACTCGTCCCACTTACATAAATATCCAATGTAAATAGGACAATAGGTTAAAATCCATATAGGAAAAGAAACAAATAATTTAATAAGATATGATGAATGATTACAATGACAATGAGGGCCATATATACCCACGCATGGTGCCCTTTCATTAATAGACATGTCTTTTAGATAACACATGTCTTTTCATTATGATGTATTAATTACTATTATTTAATTATTATTCATTATATCTATTTATATATATTTGTGTTCATAACATTTCCTTCCCCTTTTGAAATGATTTTTCCTCAAAGCATAGTGATGGAAGGATTGGACGTATTTTTTTTGGCTTCTAATTCCACATCATTCTTTGTTATGTTGTAGTTGATGATACGAAATGATATGAAACTTTGAAAACTGAGAAAAAAATTTGAACCATAAAAGGATTAGACCATCCTAATTCAATCCTTTGTAGAACATTGCACTTTCACGATGAACTATTATCATGAAATGGAATTGTTTTCCCATCCCAAATGACATTGATATTTTGATTGGTTAAGATATCTTTTTTATGATAGGGATGTCGATAAATATTTACGGTAACATGATTTTCCCTTACCGTAAATGCAATGTTTCCTTGATTTACTACGAGTATTGTAACTTCTTCATTAATTGATGGTGTTTTTTTAATTATTGAATCTACACTCGAAACTTCCATGGTTCAGACTCCAACATCTAAATATGTGTTCTTCTTCTTTTTCAATTGACTTTCTAGCTTCTTGAGTTGTGATGTGGATTGGATCTATAATTGTTCCATTTTCCATATCTTTGATTTGTTCATCTGAAAACTTTGATGCTTCCTTTTCGATGAGAAATTCTAACTTGTTTTCCAACAACCTCTCATCATTATTAAGCTTCGTAATTTGCACTAGTAGGTTTTGATTATGATTTTTTATAAAATAATTTTCTTCATTATCTGATTTTTTGATATCTTTAATGTCTAGATTTTCAATTTTCTCTTCTTTCAACTTCCTCATTTGTTCTAGTAGCCCTTGATTAAGGTTCTTCGAACGAGAGTTTTCTTCATTTTTTTCTGATAGGTTCTTCTCAAGATCTTGATTCTCTTGCTCCAACTTCTGAACGCATTGTTTTCTATCCTTTGACTTCTTGATTTGTGTAAGTAGTTTTTGGATGTGGTCTTTTAAGCGAGAAATTTCTTCATTTTTATCCATGATAACTTTGTCAAATTCTTTTTGCATTTTTGACACTAACCATCAATTTTCCTGAAGGATCACCTTTGATAGGCCTTTCAAGCCATTTTTTGATGGTACTATTGAATATGACTTCATAGTAGTGTCTTGAATTGTCATCATATCCTTCTTATAGGGAAATGTCACAAACTTTTTCTTCATATTTAAGATGAATGTACCTAGTTTTTTAAACCAGGGTAACTCGAGAATGATGTCAATTTATTTTGTATACATAGTTGTAACATTGAATTGAGATATATATTCATATTCATCAATTGTCACTTGCAACTCTTTAATTTCATATCGTTTCTTGCAAAAAATATCTTCCTTTTCAATTATATTCGACTTTGGAATTAATAATTGATTTGTCAAGTTGATATTAATGTAATTTTCATCCTGGGTCATGCAGATGACAATGTTAACCTCTCTTCCTTGAATAATTCCCTTTAATGCAAATGACTCGTAACACTCATAACATGAAATTAAATAAACTTTGTAAGTAAATCTTCTTTTTTCCTTACTAGAATCCATTTTTCTTTTGACAGTAATTTATGATAATAATTTTTTTTATGAAGCTTATAAACTCCTTTGATAATTAAATTGAATGTACTAGGTGTGAATCTCACTTTATTCTAATAATAAATGATGCACATATTAAAAAACACTTCGTTTATAAAATACCTTCACACATTTCTTGGCATTATAATTGTCACACCAGAGTGTGGTAAACTTTTACTGTTGGAATCCAAACTCTAAAAGGATATGTCAAAGTGACAAGGATTCTCGACTTGCATTAACTACTACTTGATACTCATTCTACTAATGAAAGAGAAATATGTGTTTTGCTTCTTACAAGTCCAATCATCAATTTGCAGTAGACTTCTACTCATCGAGATTTCCAGTCCAATCAGAATCAGTGAATCTAACCAACAAAGCATCCCCCCATAAACTATAATGTATCCCAAATTGAACTATACCCTGGATATACCAAAGTTGTTAAGAATTGGAGAACAAGCATAACATGATAATAATTGGTGGAAAAGGAATTATGCCACTCTCTTGCACATTTTATTGATATCCTGATATGAATTTATAGTACAAGGAATGGACCATATATATATATATATATATATATCATTGAAAACTCATAAATGGATCATGACAACACCTCAGTTTAAAACTAATATCAATGTGGTCTAGGAATTTGTGATTGTCTAGGGACTCGCCGTCTAACAA
>JASDQU010195715.1:0-19665 GCA_032191745.1 Picea mariana | reverse complement strand
ATGAATATAGTATGTGAAATTATATTGGTTTGGATGCATTTCTATTTCTATGAAATTATAGTGCAGGATTTCAGGTGATGACACTGCCCAAAACCGAATAAATGATGACAAAACCCCTAGCAACACGGTGCCACTGTATACTCCATTGTAGGATGTGGACCCTAGTTATGATTAGGAGGGGTAGAGGCATTTCCCACCATGTATCCTCTGAAACCTGAAGTCATGGGAGGATGGTGTTAGTTCACACTCCCCAAGACATGTGATGATGATTGTCCGTTGCCTGCTAGGGAAGCTTGGTCGAGATAGCGACACTTTCGCTTACAGGTTCTATTTGGAGTTAGGTCAATATAGTTGATGCTCCAAGATAGTCTAGAAGAGGAAGGATAGGAATGGAGACGGAAGTAAGTTAGGGAGGAAGGATGAGTAGAAATAGTTGAGAAAGTATGGAGATTTGTCTTGTGGTGGAATTTAATGTTTTCCCTTATAAAAAAAAAAGAGAGAAATGTGTATATATGAATATTCATAATTACATAACTAAACCACAGTTGTCTAAATAAAATTGTTGAACCGGATAATCGTAATTCAAGGATTTCTCAAACAATTGATTGGTTTGTTGTCTTTTATAAAAGACTAGTCTTGTTGATTGGATTGGATGCATACATAAATTACTAAAGGATGATAGTTTTTTATTATTAGTACATGCACGGGACTTGTATGTACTAGCTACACATGCATTTATTGTACATATACACTAGTATGTATGATTTTTCTTGACATACTTACTGATAATGTCGGTTAATTGTTATGAATGTGTGAACCATGTTTCTTTTCCTTTGTACCATAAGATACCTTAACTTCGGGACGAAGTTTCCTGAAGGGTGGGTGTATGTAACAACCCTAGTTGAATATATGCTTAGGGATTATTAAGTAAAAATTAATTAGGTAATTAATTGTCCTAACATGGTTTTAACTAAACAAAGATTGGCATAATAATATTAATTAAATATTTATTTATTAATTAATTGTTATAATTTTGATTAATTAATTAATTAATTACCTATTACATTCAATGACATGGGTAATAAATTTAAGAGGGTTAATAAATTTAATTGTTCAATTAAATGATTTACGTATACGAAGGGGATAAGAAACATTAAATATAAGGATAAGAAACATTAAATAATGGGATAAGACATTAAATAAAGAGATAAGATAGTAATGAAGGGATAAGATATTAATGAGTGGGAAGAGAGTCAGTGGAGGGGCATATGACAGCAGGAGTCTTATGAGTTGGAGGATCATTATTTTTTTTGGGGGGGGGAGAGGAAGCATTTTGGAGAGGGAGAGAGTTCTGATTTCTTGGCTTGGATTTCCTGGTTCTGTGTTGGAGTTCTACAGTCTTGGAGGATCATTAAGGGGGGCACCGAGTTTCTAGGGTTTTTGGGCATGGGGGTGAGGATGTCCTTACGATATCCTGGAGCTAGGAAGCCGGACAGGCTACTGCTAGCTGCCAGGGAGGAAACATGGTTTGGGCAGAGTTGGTCAGTGCATCAGGCAGCAACAAAGCAGCAGGCTAGACAACTGGGTCAATGGAGAAATTAGCATCAGGAAGAGGTAAATTTGTATTATTCTGTTAAGTAATTCTTGTACTGTTATGAAATTGTTGTTCATTAATTAATTTAACATGCATATATGTTGAATTAAAAGAAATTACTGATTTTTTTGCATAGAAGTAGAAGTTTATTGTTTCAATTTATGAATTTAATAGACTTAAATTAATTTGGTCTCTACACATTTCCCTCATTTTCCTTCACAATCAGGTTGAACCAATATTTCTTTGACTACACTGCTTGGGACATAAGCTGTAATTTTAGATTGAAGAACATATACTCTAAAGGATTTTAAAGCCTTTACCAAGGCATAGGCCTATTTTTCTATTAAATGATACTTCAATTCAGAGTCTCTGAGGGTTTTGCTAAAGAAGGAGATAGGCGGCTCGTATCCTTGCTCATTTCTCTGCAGAAGAACAATAGCTATGGTATTCTCTAATGCAAATGAACAAATCATGAATTCTTTGGAGTAATATGGGCTAATTAGAATAGGGTCCTAAATGATAGCCTATTTGATCCTTTCAAAGGATTCTCTTACCTCTGGTATCCACTTAATTTCTGCATCCTTTTTCAACATATCAGTGATGTACTTGACAATTTCTGCAAAGTTAGGTATAAACCTCCTTAAACAATTAATTTTACCAATGAATGACTAAATAGACTTTTTATTTCTCGGAATGTCGATTTGTTGAATAGCCTTTTACTCTTTCTGGATATATTTTAATACCTTCAGGTGAAACGATGTGTCCTAGAATCTTTCCTTCCTCCATGGCAAAATGTGATTTTTTGGGATTAAGTGATATGCCATACCTCCTGCATTTCTCAAAGGTTTGCTTCAAGTGTTGTAAATGTTCTTCATCAGATGCCGAAAATATAGTGATTTCATCAAGGTAAATAACCACAAACCTGTCTTTCTCCCCAATGAAAGCAATGTCCATAGCCCTTTGAAATGTGGCTCCTGCATTCATCAATCCGAAAGGCATATTTTCGTACATAAAGGTGCCCCAAGGAGTGGTAAAAGTTGTTTTCTTTTTGTCCTCTTCCATTATTGATATTTGATTGTACCCTGAATATCCATCAAGCATAGAAATTCTCTTTGCGCCGACAACTCTTTGTAAGATATAATCCATTTTTGGTAATGGATAATTGTCTTTCAAAGAGAACCTATTTAGATTCCTGAAGTCTACACAGAGCCTTATCTCTCCATTCTTTTTTATGACAGGTACAAGGTTGGATACCCATTATGAGTATCTTAGTGGCACTATGATTTTTTCTTCTAGCAACCTTTTCAACTCCATTTCTATTATAGGTAATAGTGAAGGATTAAATTGCCTATTTAACAGGTTTTGATCCAAGTTTCAGAGGAATTTTGTGCTGAATAATCTCTAGACCGAACACCTTTAGATATTCATAAGACCATGCAAAAATGTCTGAATAATGTTTCATTAATTCAACATATGCTTCGTTCTATTTTTGTGACAATTTCCTGGATATTTTTACCAACCTGGGATTTGCATATGGACTAATGTCACAGTCTACTACATCAGTTTCTTTTGTTTGGATAACATCCTTCCTGGAAACATCATTATGATCGAACAACCTTTCTAGTGGAACCAAACCCTTGGGAAGATGGCTTGTCTTCAGTTCAATGATTTTGTGGCCAACAATTGCATCTTGAAGGACTTCTGCATCATGTATTTCTGCTTCTCCATCTTCATCATCTTGATCAATTGAAATGTTGGAAAACTCTTCAATAGTTTTCAAAAATCTTTGAGTTTCCTCATCATCTTTAAAAACCTGCCAATGTTTTATATTATCTGGTATTGAAGGTTTGTTTCTGACTTCAAATTCGAATTTCAGATTAGGAAACATCGGAGTTTTAAATTTTCTAGCTGTAAGTGCCAAAGAGTCGGCCTGCTGATTCAAATTTCTGTGCACAAAAGTAATATTAAATGTCGAAAAGAAATTATCCACATAATCCCAAACCTCATTTATGTATTTTTTTAACCTTTGCTATTTGGTTTGGTATATATTCTTGATCTGGTGAATAATAAGTTTTGAGTCTCCAAAAACAGACAACTTATCTACTCTCATATCTCTAACATCTTTCAAACCTAACAACAAAGCTTCACACTCACTGATGTTATTAGTGGTGTCAAATTCAAGTTTATATGACATGGGCATAACCTCCTTGGAAGGGGAAATGAAGACAATACCAGCTCCAGAACCTTCTTTAGAACATGCTCCATCAAAATACATTTTCCAAACAAAATTGTCTTTAATGTCTCCCACTGCAGTTATTGACTTTCTGACTGATACTTCTACCATTTCCTCACTCATATGAAAAATAGAAGAACCAAGATCATCTTCTACAGCATATATAGGATGATTAGTGGGATTATTTTGATCACTTACCAAATAATCCAATCTAACTTCTCTGTATAATCTTCGTTGTTCACCACCAAAAATAGGTATGATTTCATAGCTAAGGTCCATCTGTAGAGTACCACCTAACTTCTTAGCCCAAGATCTAGAAAGAAGCATTCTGAATTTTGGTGGCATGTCAGCCACAATAACATCTAATACCACACTTTTCATAGGTAATTGGGAAAGAGTAACAACCACATCTTTCATAACTCCAAGGCATTTGAATTTCTTGGAGTCAAAATAATATAGATCATGATATGGTCTAGTAATGTCCAACCCTAATTATTCCATCACCACCTTAGGCATTACATTATGCGAGGCATCAGAATCCATTAAGCAGTTGTGTAATATCTTGTCATGGATATTTAATGAAATGTAAAAAGGTGGAGAGGCATTAATTCTATCTTCAATGTGAGGTCCAATAGTTATAGCAGGGTTTTCATCCTCTAGATTGACCATATCTGAAAAGGTGACATGAGCTGGAGCCTGTAGAGCCTTGAGGATGGTCTTTCTGAAAGGTTATGTTTCCATGAGTTCTAATAAAATCTTGATTTTGTTGATTTCATGTTCTAAACTGAAAGCAGAAACATTTCTATCTGGTTCCTTTATGTCAACAGTACTATCCTTGGTGGGTTGTTTCAATGGTTGATCAACTTGGATCTTGGGAACACCTTTGACAATTCCTGTCTTAACTGGAACACTGGCCTTCTTTGTGTAAATAGGTGTATCAACTTTAGGTACATTTGAACCAGATCTAAGATTGTATTTTTTCCTTTTAGGTTCCTGTTGGACGATCTCATCTTCATCCCCTTCTTCAAACTTGTTTGCCTTCAAAGAATCTTCATAATCTTGTTGTGTCACATGTAGAGGAGATGATTCATAATCATTCAAATGAATTACAGGGTCTTCTTCTGTATCATCTTCATCCTCCTCCTCATCTACTGCATTATTCTAAAAAGGAGGTAACACCTTTTGGTCATCTTGGTTTTATCTTTCTCTTGGTAAGATTTGAGGTACATTGTTTGGTCTCCTGAATTGATTTGGATTTCTATAACCACCCTCCTGTGCAGGTCTACTGGGTTGTTTTTGTTCTATCTTCAACCTTGCCATTTCAGATGTCAGATTTTTCAGCATATTAGCCATTTCATCCATTTTAGAATCAAATGTTGAATTAGAAGATGAAGGCAATTATTCCTTTTTCTTTTTCCTGTCTCTTTCACTTCTAGACTTCAATTTGTCTGTTGCTAATATGTTTGATTCTACCTCGAGAGAAACATCTTGAATTAGGCTGAAGGTAGTGGTTCTTCTTTCCCTAAGAAACCAGAAAAATTCGCCATCGAATGCATTGGAAAAAGTGATTTTAGCTGATGTCTCTGAAGGTTTTATCTCCTCTGGAATTTTACCATACGTCTGATTGAACCTTTTGGTAAAATCAGGTATTGATTCACCTTGTTTCCTCCTTAAAGCACCGAATTCAGTGATGTAGTATAAAAATTCCTTCTTGTCTACCCAGTGTTTAATAAAGGCATCATCTAAGGCTATGATATCAGCTATTGAATTAGGTTGCAAAATCCTGAACCACTTTCTTGCTTCCCCATTTAGACTTTGTACAAATAGTCTCATCCACACATCAACATGCTCTACGTTGAAATTATCTGCAAAACTATAAAATGAACTCAAATGCTCTTCAGCAGTAATTGATCCATCTCCATTGAATCTGGGAAAGTATCTCATATAATCATTTGGTGGAAAGGCATACATGACTTGTGGAAGAACCAAGGGAGCATACCTTGCTGCAACTATTTTGTCCATTATGTCTACAGCCATATTAGCTATTTTTGGAGCTCTGGGAGTGAGTAAGTTTGGTAATGTTGAAGGAGAAGGCATCCCTTATGTATTACAACTTATATGTATTGTCATTGAGTCTTGATATTTAGCAGATAAGGATTTTTCTTCTGGAATATGATCAACTAATGGGTTGAGAAACAAAGGATTCTCAAAAGAAAAATAATGTGATCTAAAATCCTCAAATGAGATAGATCCCAGAGATGACGAAGGTGTCTCTGGTTCGCTCTTAATATCTATGTTGTGACCTCTCGAAGTTTTAGTCATAGGAAAAATGTCTAGATACTCTTGTATAATGAGTTCAGTAAGTAACTTCCATTGTTCTATATTTAATTATGAAATAGTTGAAGGGAATGAAACTATATCAGACTCAATAACAGGTTTAATTTCACTTTCAGGATTCACATCTTCATATAATTGTGTTTTGATGATTTCAGAGGATTTTCCTTGAGAACTTTCTGAAGATAATTTTCCTTTTAAGAGTAAAGACTGATCGGAAATAACTTTAGGTTTTCTTAATAACTTTTCAAGATATGGAACTGCTGCAACAGGCTCAAGATCTGGATTTTTCCTGGTTACTAGTCTCTTATTAAATGATGAAGAATTTAGAGGAGTTTTAGGTCCTTTACCTTCTCTTTTAGGAGCAAGAATTGCCACAGAGGAGTCGCCAGGTGAATAATCACAGTCTTAAATAATGTCCAAAATCTTGTTCACCACCAAGATCTGAATGTAAACTTGTCGTTTCCCCAGGGAAGATCTCTTCGTTTCTTCTTCCCCAGCAATGACGCCAAAAATGTTAGTTCCTAAAGTTGCACTTGAATGTGAGAGGCAAAGCTAGGGCATCATTCGTTATTGCAAAGTATTTATAAGGTTTTATGATTTGGTTTTTTCTTAGTAGGGTGGTTGAAAACTGGCTCAAGCTTACAACATAACATGAAAATCAAGATCAGAACATAGCATATCCCATTGGCTGAATAATAGGTGGACACATAGATGGATTAAACCAATTAAGAAAAAGGAAGATGAAGTCTTCAATTTGTCAACTTCACATGAATTCTCATCTCAAAATGTCATAAATAAACAAGGCTATCAGCTTGATATCAAAACTTGAAAAATTATCTCTATAGTAAAGTTTTCACTGTATAAATTAACGGTCAAGAATAAAAAAGCATTGCAATCTGAATAATGAATTCAAGCATGAATAAATAAGTAACAGAGTAGAAAAATAGGGTCTAACCATCCATATGCCTTTGCTATTAAGTGTCAAATTGAACATAAATGCCTTTTACAATGGGCTTCACAAAAAGGTCCCCTGGATCTCCAATTTTTCGACCATCACATAGTCTTTCCTCTGTCTATTTAAACTATCTAAAAACAAATTCCAGATCCTATCATCTAGTATAGCTTTAATGACTATATTGGAATAGTATCTATCTACTAAGGTATTTCACTCAAAAAGAGCTTCTACAATCTCAAAATATATCACAGCTCAACAACTTGATATTGCATAATATTGCCAACATTTACATTTGATTCTACAAAATAGGAATTAGTTTGATTTAGTCAAATAGATAGAGGTTTTAGCATCTCACTGACTAAAAATGAGTAGGTTTTTCCATATTTCCTGGAAAACATTTAAATCATGATTGTAGCAAATCTCCATGTAACCTTTAGGATATAATCACAGCAGTAGCTTTAGCATTTTTATGTTTGAGTTTTGTGGTAAGCACGACATTGTGTCAATAGAGTCTGAAATTTATCTCCCTGAGTTCTTTGAGCAATGCCCTTTTCTCTTTCTTCTTCTTTTTAAAACCTTGAATCATTTCTTGCTGGCGAGCATTCCATTGTGCTATTTGCACTTTTTCTTTCTTTAATTGTCTTACTGTTTTATGAAATTCCTTGATCCTTTCTTTATCAGTTTTTATTTTAACTCTGAATCCTAAGCATTCTTCAAAAGGTGTAGGTTCATTCAGGTTTAAGGAAAATTTGGGTTCTTTTTCTTTAAATTGGTACTTTGAGACTAATCCCGAGCTATGTTCTTCATCAAAACTTGTTGAATCTATAGCTTCAGGCACATCTGATATGCGATCTGAGTCTTCAAAGTAATCTTGTTTATCCTCAGGGGTTTCACTGATACCTTTAGCCATCTCTTTATCTTTTTCTAATCTGGTTGAAGCTCTCGTTACAGGTCCTGTAGATGATGACATCATTTTTTTACCTTTGATGACTGGTTTCTTAGGCAATGAAGTTATTTTTTCCCTTTTCCTGGTACCTGCTTCATCATTCTCAGAGTCATCTTATATGACTATGACGTTTTCTTATTTGATTGATGGATTAAACATGGCCTTTGACTTCAGTCTATACTTATTGGTGACCCTAGTAAAATTCCTTCTAGGTTTTTGTGATACAGACACACCTTAAACCCTTTTCCCTTTGACTGTAGCACCCCCTTTTCTGGTTGATGTCGATTCATGCTTGACTGTAGTTTGAGTATCAAAATCTTTATCTAAATAATTTTCCCCTTTAACATCTCCTTCAGAAAACGTTTCAATTTATGGATCCCACCTAGGTCTTTTACTTCTGTTGTTCCTCGTCACCCTTATATCAGGCATCTCCTCTTTCACAAGGGTTTCATCGATTGAAATATCTCGGGTCTGTGTAACAGTATTTCTCCCTTTACCTTTATTATGTTTATTGGATTGTGTGTTAGGGTTTAAAGATTGTGTGAGCTATCTCCAAGGCTTCTATAATTCTCTCAAAGTAGACATAACTAAATTTTTAAATAGGACTTGATGAAACAAACTGCTCTTAGCATTGGTGGAAAGTGATTGCACCCTATTTGACATCTTTGTCAAGCTTTTGAGTAAAAAATAAGGGAGATTTCAAGGGTAATCACCATTTAAATGCATCAGTATCCTAATGTGGTAGATATAGACCAGTTAGAATCTACCTTCGCAGGTGATATACATGTGGATCACGATCAGAGAAGTGTGCCATTTAGGTCGAATCCAGCTATGAGGTACTCCCCTTTTCCAATTCGGATTTTGCTTATCTGGAAGAAGGAATTGGTTTACAAACTCTGTAACCACATGCTCTTTCTTCCACCATATTTCTCCTCCAACCACCAACCTGCAAGCCTTTGCAATGGTCTGCTCTGTCACTGGCATCAACATCTTATCGATCTCCACCTAGTGACCATCAAAATTCAAAGCGAACTCCATGGAGACCTGCTCATCGTAACCTTGAAAAGTGGTAAGGAATTCAAATCACCCAGCATCTCTAAACCTTTGAGCCATCTAAGGATAGGCTTCAAGAAGTTCAGCACCTTCTGGTTCTATTCTGACTACTTGTCCACTCCTCTTTGGTGCCATCAAAACACAATTCTGTAACTAGCACCCTCGGGTTCCAAATTTTTCCACCTGCAATCTGTTAGTGTATACCATTCCTTTGAGCGAATACTTGCACCTAAATTCATCAAAATCAAACAGGTATAATATAACGATCATTGAGAATTGGGTGATTTAAAATGAGTCTTGTGCGGGTACACAGAAATTGGATTATGAAACAGTTTGAATCGGTAAATGATTCCAAGCTTTTGTGGATGCATGTGAACTCTCAATCCACGACTCGTGTCATCATAATGAAATCTGGATGGTAGGCGCGTATCAAGGCATGATTATTTTGGTGCTACTGGAATAGCCTTATTCCCGTAGCATTATTAATGACTTAGCAAAATTTGAAAGTTTGAAATTCAAACAGGCATATAAGGTGACACCTCATTTTAAAACAATGTCTTTCAAAATCAAACTTAAATAAACTATCCAAAAAATGTAATGCAAACCATAAGACACTAAAAACAAAAATCGAAACCAACTGGAAACAGAAAATGAAGTGTAGGTAAGAAGGGTTTAGGATAAGGGTTTCTCACTAAACCAAGACAAAATTAGAGACTAACACCATGAATGATAAAGAATCAATATGCTAGATGCTATCACATGCAGACCCAGAATGAGGATGATCTCATAGAGAGATAGTTGGCTCAGAGGGAGAGTTGCAAGGGGATTTTCCCCTCGATTCAGGTGGGAGAGAGACATCTCCAATGACTGATAGACAAGTGGCATGAGTCTAGGAAGAAGTTTGTATACTTCATAGACAAGCTTGGCATGATGCAGAATGTCTCCCTCATTGAGAGGGAGTGTTGATGTTTGGAAAACATCGAGAAGACATTCTCCTGGATTAATAATTAATAATATACTTATTAATCCTTAAATAATATACATAATAAATAATAATAATAAATAGTTATTGATTATCCAAGGGACACATCCTTTCATGAATGGTCACCATATGTTCTCTATATATGGAACATTTATCATTGTAATAATACATCTATCATATATCATCTCATATTATCTCTTATATAAAAATCAACAATTACCTCATGGGAAGAAAATTTTAGCTAAGTACATAACAATGTGGTCTAAAACATTTGTTTGGACAACCCACATTATTCCAGGGAAACTAGATGGCTAGAATTTCTAAGTGAATATGACTTTAATATTAAGCACATCAAGGGAAAATAAAATCAAGTGGTTGATGCACTTAACATGAGAGCTCATGAAATGCATATTGTAGCCATTAGCACGTACATGATTGATATGAAAGATAAAATTATTGCAACAGCGAATTCAGATCAACAATATTTGAAAATAAAAGAAACATTACAGCAAGGTGATTTACAATAGAAATTTAAATACTTTGAGCTAAAAGAAGATGGAATTCTCATGTATAAAGGTAAAGTATATGTGCCAAATTAAAGTGAGATGACATATATAGTGTTGAAGGAAATGCACAATGTGTCGTATGTCGGGCACCTAGGATATTAGAAACAATTGCAGATGTAAGACAACAATACATTTGTCCAGGGATGAAGAAAGAAGTGGCTAATTATATAGACAGATGCCTAGAATGTCTGAAAGTGAATATTGAACATAGACATCCAACAGGGATGTTACAACCATTTCCCATTCCAGAATGGAAGTGGGAAGTAGTTACTATTGATTTTATTACTAAGCTTCCTAGAAAAATGAAGCAACGTGATTCCATCATGGTGGTGGTGGATAAGTTAACTATAGAAACACATTTTATTCTAGTAAAGACTACACACAAGACAACAAATATTGTAGAAATATACAAGAAGGAAGTTGTCAAGCTACATGGAGTGCTCAAGACAATTGTTTCAGAAAGAGATCCAAAATTCACTTCTAATTTTTGAAAAGGTTTGTTCAAAGGCTTTGAAACAAATTTAAATATCAGTACAATATATCACCCAGAGTTAGATGGGAAAACATAGAGGACTAACAAAATAATTGAGGGCATGCTTGGAATGTATGTGATGGATTAGTTTAATTTTCTTACAATAATCAGTATCAAGCCTCATTAAAAATGAACCTGTTTGAAGCTTTGTATTGTAGGAAATGTAGCACACCAGTGAGCTGGGATAATCCAGTGGACAAATAAATTATTGGGATATATTTGTTGAAGGAAATAGAAGAGTATATGACAAAGATCATGTAGAATTTAAAATCTTCCCAGGAAAGACAAAAAGGTTATGTAGACAAGGACAAAGTTTTTAGATATTTTAAAGTGGGAGAGTATGTGTTTTTAAAAGTGAAGGTGAAGAGAAGCTCGCTAATATTAGGAAGTTGCACAAAGTTGGCAACAAGATATTGTGGACCTTTTGAAATCTTAAAAAATATAGGACCAATTGCATACATGCTACAATTTTTTGCATCCATGAGAGTGCATAATGTGTTTCATTTATCATTATTAAAGAAATGTGTGCCTGACCCTAACTAGATAATTGATTGGAATGTGATCCAGATGGAACGTGAAGGGAATTTTCGGGTGGAACCAATACACATCCTGGACTGGAAAGTCAAAGTGACCTTGAAAAAATCCATAGGGATGGAAAAGTTTCAATGGACCTGCTACGGTCCTGAAGATGTTACATGAGAGCATGAAGAAACTATGTGGGAGGAATACCTACAATGTTTTGTCAATTTTGAAGAAAATATAATGCAAGACTCTGTTTTGAACAACTAGAGTTCTGGAAGCACGTATCAAAGTCCTAGCCAACCTGCATTGGGGGGCCCTGATAAGAGAATGGTATAACCCAATGGACTAAATATAGTAAATGAGTACATAGGAACACTTCAGGAAGTATCCTAACCATTAGATCAAGGAGAATAACATGTGCCACATGAAGAGATCTATGTCAGCAAGGACACATGGCGTAATCATATGATGACAAGTGTCAAGGTCTCATAGGTACTTTAGGAATACGTAAGCCACAAATCTAAGTGACATGTGGTAGCCACTCATTTAGTGCCACATCAAGAAGTGACGTCAGCAAGTTATGTCACTCAAGGAGTTTTCACTTAGAGATTTTCACCACCAGCAAACACCCGAAGCCATGAAGATCGATGTCCCAAAGTGGACATGATTCATCCGATCTGAATAACACTTCGGGAGCGTTCTTGATTGTTGATCAATTACAGTGGAAGGATTGCTTAAGTGGAAGTGCCAACCAAAAACGAAAGGTCTCCACCTCTTTATGGCTTATTTGGCAGGTGATCACTCCGAAGGAAATTGGAGCAACGATTATCTGAACCCTCGAAGCCCTGAACTCCCAAAATAAACATGAACCTTTCACTCACATTTATATTAAGTCATGATCGTCGGTTTGTTCGAAACCTCTGGACAAGCTAGGATTGTCCAACTAACGAAAGAATGAATGTTGGTAGTCCGCTCTGTTTCCATGGATTTTGATTTGGGAGATTTGAAAGGTTTCAAAGGCTTGATGGGGGCTAAAAGAAAAAGGGTGAAAGAAGAGAAAATGCTTAAATTAATAAGACTGTGGTTCTATGCCTATGGTCACATGTAAATGGGTTGAAGGAAGTGCCTCTGCAGAACTCGGTTTCTGCAATATTTGTAGAGATATGGGATCGAGTTAAAAATAAATCAATCCATAACTATGATCGATTTATGAAAAATAGGTCATATGGTTATTAAAATGATGTGTGGTTATGAAAAGTCATGTTATTGACTCTGTTACTTAAAACAAGGGTTATGTAATATTAAATGAACAGACATGTTGTTTATGAAGATTTGTGTTGAAAATTTGAAAGGCTTATAAATATGCTGAGATATGAATTAGAAAGTGCATCTATCAATGTATTATTGAAGATCAAGAACAGAAGGAGACAGAGAAGCAATTATGTAATCCAGTGTTTAATATAGAAGACCATTATTGGACTGCACATCCTATTTCCAGATTGATGAAAATAGGGTGGCAGGGAGGTCCAAGGGCAGGTTGGATCCTACAGTGGAGTAGGTTCTTCCTCTTCAATTGTAGCTGACTAAAGAGGGGGATGTAACCTCCTACCAGTTAGAGCTCGTGGACAAGGATGTGGGTGCATCCTGATCAGTGGGTGTTGATCTAAAGAGGAAGAACATCTTCCTTCTATTGTAACTTGTAAAACATAATTTTGCAGCTATTCAAAATGTGTTTTTGGTTTTTCCAATTGGGTTCCACGATAAAATATTTTGTTCAATTTTTTTTTGCATTGACAAAAGTACAAATATGATCAAATTATTATGTCACTGATTCACCCACCCCCCTCTCAGTGACAGGATCTGATCCTTCAATTGGTATCAGAGAAGGTCTATTCACTAAAAGTTTAAATCACTTGAAGTGAAATATACATCACAAGGGATTAATAGTTGAAGATGTCATTAAAATTCCCCCTATTTGATGGTAAATACCATGTCTTCTAGAGTGTTAGAATGAAAATCTATCTGATGTCCATTGGGATGGAAGTATGGACATTAGTTGAAAAAGGATATGATGTTCCAAAAGTCACTCCCATAGAAGCAAAAGACAAGAAGAAATTTTGGGAACATGAAAAGTCTTTAAACACACTACAAGTCGGACTAAGTAAGAAGATCCTTTCTAAATTACTAAACTGTAAAAATGCAAAACAAATATGGGATAAATTGGAAACTATATATGCAGTAAATTCCAAGGTAAAGAGGGCCAAACTTCAGACTCTCAAATTACAATATGAAAGTCTAAAAATGAAGGATGAATAAAATATCTAAGAGTACTTTGAAAGTGTTGATAATATTGTTAATGCAATCAGAGGTTTGGGAGTAGAAGTGTCATACAACGAGTTATTTGAAAATATACTAAGAATACTACCTATGTTATATAATCCTAAAGTGTCCACTCTTGAAGATTGAGAGAAACTAGATGAACTCACCATGGATGAATTGCATGGAATCCTCATAGTCTATGAGTTAATATTAGGACATGATAACATCCCAAAAGGAAAGGCATCCTTCAAGGTGCTCAAGAAAACAAAAAATCATAAGGAAAAACCTCAATCCAACCATCATGAAGAATCTGATGTAGAAGAAGCCAATTTTGTTAAAAAACTTCAGAAAGGATTAGGGAGGTACAAAGGCAAGATTTCTTTCAAATGTTTAAATTGTGGAAAAGTTGGCCACTTTGTAGCCAAGTGTCCCTATCCCAAGGAAGACCCCGAAGATGAAGAAGACACAAATAAACAATACAAGAAGAAGGGAAAACCCCACTATAAGAAAAATTATTACAAAGGGAAAACAAATTTTTACTCAAAAGAAGAAAACAACAGTTCACCAGAATCTAGTGACAATGATGATGATGAAGTCATTTTTCTAGGTATTGAAGAGTCTAATGAGATAGAAGAAATTAAGCATGAGGAAAATTTAGAAGATGAAGCAGAATTTAATATGGAAGAAGAACTTCTCAATGCCTTGGATGAATTAAGAAGATACAAAAACAGATATAGACAGCTGAAAAGTTTTGTAGTTGAACAAAAGAAAACATGAGAAGATAGAAAAAGAGGTGGAGAAACTCATGAGGAACCTAAAAAAGCAAATCCTGAATGCAAATAGGATGGAATAAAGTCTAGAAAAGTCTCTTAAAGAGAAACAAATATCTTATGAAAGAATGGAGGAAGAATTGGTTCACCTAAGAAAAGAGCTTGATGCAAAACTTATCCAAACAAGATATGAAAATATCTCTAAACTCTTAGATAATATTATAACCACATAAAGGGATTCAAGTAACAAAAATGGAGTAGGTTATTCTCAAGAGGAAAACCAAGGTAACTCAAAATCTCATGCAACTTCTCTCCTCAGTACATTCAAGAAGAAATATGAAGAAAAGACAAGCAATGATCAGAACTCCAGAGGACTACCTCCACCCATAAAGAAGGAATATAAGACAACACCAAATAAGGTTTATTAAAACAAGTATCCACACATTTTCTTTGGTTATTGCTTTGCATTCTCTAATTTTGGACACAAAGTTATGAATTGTAGAGCATATGGAAGGGAAAACTTAAGGGTTAAGAACTATAACCTTAAAGATAACCAAATAGTAGATAAAGTTAAGAGCAGAAATTATAATTCCTTTGCACCTCTACAAGAAGGGAACCTAGAATGCTTCAGATGTCATAATCATGGACATAAAGCAAGTAATTGCAGATTAATGGAAGTCTCATATAAACCAAAGTTCGTTAGAGAGAAAAATAAGCTTTGGAAAGAAAAAACATCAAAAGAGGAATGTTTTATTTCCTTGAAAGCCCAAGATAAAGAAGATCTATGGTATGTTGACAGTGGTTGCTCAAAACATATGACAAGAAATAAGGACAAGTTTTTGAACTTAAAGAAACAAAAGGGTAAAGTTGCATTTGGTGACAATGCTTGAGATAACATACTTGGGAAAGGCACTATGAATTTGGGAAAAGAATACTCAACCTCAAAACCTTTAGATCTTGTTCACGCCGACCTTTGTGGACCTACAAGGACCAAGAGTTTGCAAGGAGAGTCCTACTTTATGTTGTTCATTGATGATTTTACTAGAATGTCTTGGGTATGTTTTCTCAAGGAAAAATCAGAAGCACTTAACAAATTCAAATCTTTTAAAACCCTTGTTGAAAATGAAGCAAAGACAAAAATCAAATGTCTTAGATCAGACAATGGTGGTGAATTCTCCTCAAAAGAGTTTGACCTCTTCTGTGAAACTCATGGAATAAAAAAACAATTCTACGCTGCCAGAACACCTTAGTAAAATGGGATTGTTGAGAGAGGGAATAGAACAGTCCAGGAGGTTGCAAGGCCTATGATCAATGAAGAAAGATTATCTGATAGATATTGGAGGGAAGTTGTAGGCACAACAGTATACATATTAAACAGAGGTCAACTCAGGATTAATAGTAATAAGAATCCTTATGAACTATGGTTTGGGAGAGATTCTTCGGTAAAACACTTCAAGGTCTTTGGAAGTAAGTGTTACATCAAAAGACTTGATCAGAATCTCGGAAAATTTGATGCTAGATCTGATGAAGGTATCTTTCTTGGATATGCTTCTACCAAGAAAGAATACATATGATATAGTCTTAGATTACATAATATTGTTGAGAGTGAAGATGTTAAGGTGGATGAATTAAAAACAATAAATATCAAATATAAAGAGACCATACTTGACAATGAAGATGAAGACGATGATGAGTCGGTTGGTACACAAGTAGAAGAAGTAGAAGAGAATAAAGAAAAATCTGGCACAACTCCAAAATTCGATAATTTCATACAAGAAGATTATCCATTACCCAACAAATGGAAATTAATAGAAGAATATTCTCAAGACAAGGATAAAGAATCTTTTGGTGCACATAATAGTGGCGTTGATGATGAATCTTCAATAGTAGAACAAAAAGAAGAATTGAGTGATGATTATCTCAGAATGTTTTCAATCCTATTTTAATGGTACACTGAAACTCCTTCTCAAAGAAAAATTAAAAACAAAGAAGGGAAGGAGAATTTAGGGAAGAGCTAAAATTCATTCATGTTGATGCTCCTATGAGCATTGAAGCACATAAAAACAAATAGAATCATAAAAAGCATCATGGTTTAATAGAATAACCCTATGCAAGATCTGACATAGTTTATTGCAGGTCTTTATCTACCCAGGAACAATGCAGGTTATGTATTGGTCTCAAAATGGTTACAAGTGGAAAAAATCCTAAATGGAAGTTACTATGTGAGCAAGAAATGGAATGAATGGAAAAATMTATAGTAGTAAGGTGATGATGAGAATAGATTAAGTACAAATATGGAAATGAAAATATTGAATGATGTAATTCACTTGAAGAAACATGGGATGTGATTTGAAATAGCAGGTTATAAGAACACAATGTTGTCATGGCATTCAGAAACAAAGAATGACTTGGACRATGTTTTGCAGTCTCATATGGTGTATTCTTGGAAAAATCTAAGGTAGATCACATGATAGCACATGATGAGGAAGTAAAGGCYTTTGAACTAGACTATGATGGTAAACAAAATCGATGGAAAGACTGAGCAGTCGATCGATGTAGAGGAAAAGGTGAGAAGCCTCAGCAGTCATCCGGTCAAGAAATTGACGGTGTTGATCATCTCATGTAATGGTATTTATCCCACATTGGAAGTATGAAATTTTTTATGTGGGTTTATATAGACAACCATCACTATAATTATTCGACGCGTAGTGCAAAGGTATGGTGGGGGCTCTATGTGATTGGTCTTCACTAGAAGATCACCATCCTAGAGACTAGGACGACCTGTCAGGCCCCCTACCTTTTGGTCAAAGCAACAATAACTCTTGATCTAATGATGATGGATCTCAACCAGTTGTTGGAAATATATTTTTTTATATATACATTGCATTTCGGTCATATGGGTGACTGTGAGATTAAGGGTCATTTTGGTTGGTGGAAACTAACAATGAAACAACCAACTTGTCGAAGAAATTAGTGGAATGACAAAATGGAGGATCACCAAGTTTGTTGTATGTGAATAAAAGTCCAGATGTCGAAGACCTCCAAAAATGTCGGATAAAACTCGCACAATAAAAATACAAAAGACAATGAGTAAAATAAAGCCACATTTTTCGATGAGCGCTTTGGGTTGATGAATAACAATTCATGACAAATAATACATCAATAATAATTTATGAACAAGGTATGTGAATATTAGTTTAAAGAAGAATTTTATTATGAATTAAAGAAGACATCAAAATCATCTTGAATAAATATTGATACATCCGGTTAGAGATCGATGAGAAGCAATGGACAGGTCAGAAGGTCATTTGAAAAGTATAAGCTTTAGTTGCTCAGTGTTCCAATAGGACAACAGTATCCATAGCAGAAGAAGTAGAATGTATATATTGGTATACATGGAATCCTATAGAAATGACAGGGGGAGAGATCTTGTCAAGAAGAACTGCCCCTTCAGAAACAAAGGGTAAGAGAAGTTATAAGCAAAGAGAGAAGATTGACAGGGGGAGTCATTCAGTTATGACAAGAAAAGTAAGATTGTAGGAAGAGTTACCCGAGTTCATATTTTGGTTAGAAACATTCAGACAGACAAATCATTACCATAGGGGGAGAAACCCTTTTCCATTGATGTCAAAGGGGGGGAGTAACTTCATAAATAAAAACATCATCACAGGGGAAGTTTGTATGAAGTTAGAGTGTTTCCCTCAATGACAAAGGGGGAGATTGTTGGACATATTGTCATTGATGTATTATCATTGATGTCAACAACCAATGACACACATGAAGCTCAGAAGGGAAAACATAGTGCAAAAATGTGATTGGGATTGAAATCCCCACAAGACAAACTAGGACCGTTGGATACACAAGCACCAGATAAAGGGCAGGGATTGATTCCGGAGCACTAAGGGAGAATTAAAATACGCGCCATTTCCAATCCTACAATTAGTCTAGATCATCAGATCTCATTAAATCAAAGATCGACGACTGTGGTTGATCCACCAACAATCGCACAACTTAAAATTGTGGAGTTTGGGCAATGGACTAAACCACGTGCAAGTTATGGTTCTGCAATCCACGCCAACCGTCGATGTTCACCCGCCAATAGATCTATAGTTAGAATCAATTTCACTACCAAGGCTGAAGCCCCAAAGTCATGAACTCTCGTCAACCGTTGGATCTGGAAAGCCCCTCGATCGTTGATCTATTCATAGTGCGCAAAGGTAGCAGTGGTCAACTTCGACGCAGACCACTTCGGGAGAAAAATTAAGATCACCCAAAGGTCGAAGGGTGAAGTCCCGAAGTAAATGAGGACCGTCCAATCTGAAGAAAACTTTGAGAGATAAAAGGACCGTCAGATCATGTTTAGTGAAAGGACAGAGTAAGCCACAAATGTCCTGAAATAGACTCAATCTGTCTGATCTGATGAAACACTTCAGGAAATATCCTGACCATCCGATCGAGAAAAGTAGAAGGATAGGATAATCAAGGCCAAAGGCCTGAGATCCTAAATAGACAAATTCTCGACAATCGTTGGATTGTGTTAATCATTTTCGTGTTAAATAATGAACATTGAATGAAGTCAAGTTACTTGAGGTTTACACTTCGGGGAATCTCACTTTGGGAGAATTGGGAAGTGGAGAAATAGAATTACACGAAGTCCCAAAGATCAAAGTCTCGAAGTGGACATGAGTCGTCCAATTAGAGGAACACTTCGGGAAGTATCTTGACCATTAGATCAATGATGCAGGAGCATCCGCAGCATCTACACATCGTCAAGCGAGCCAGCGCGCACGGAGAAAGAACATACAGCTGGATGAGCCAGTCGATCTTAAATTTTGAATTCACCTTGGTATTGTTGC
>JASDQU010195712.1:0-19666 GCA_032191745.1 Picea mariana | reverse complement strand
TTGACAACTTTGAATCAGATACAGAATAAGTTGTTCATTGTGTTTAAGAAAAACCTCAGTCGCGGTTTGGTTATGAGTCGAGAATGTATAAAAAACCATCTCACATGTCGGTGAAAATGTATAAAAGTTGGATAAGCATAATCTAAAGGATTATTAATTGAGTTTACTCCATTTGAGACGACAAAAAAAACACAACAGAGGATTTATGTGTACCCAACATTGTGTTCTGGCTAGCAAATATTTGTATCTATACTCTGGTGACACGAATAAAATAAAATGGAAAATAATGTGCTAAAAATACATATAATCGAGCTATATGAACAAAGACTATAATATGAAAACGACAGAAATTGGCAAGCGTGCCATGCGTTCCTCAATATGAAAAGTGCATGCTAATTTTTATTTTATGTTTATATGAAAAAAGTGCGCGGTAATGAGACAGTTCACACTTCATAAAGGAATGCGTGCCCCCATATGAAACGTCTGTGGTAATAAATTGAACGCAGGTCGTGGGCAGCATTATGTTTACAAATGGAAAACGTGGGTATCAGACGGTTCAGATTCAGAACGTGGGCATTTAATTATATGCCATATGCCACAGTTTAGATTTTATAAAAGCTTATGCATGTTTTAAATATGAAACGTGTGCAGTGCTTTTTAATCATGTAAACGTGGCTTGCACAAATATTAATTTTTTTTAGTTTTCTTAATCATTTAACCATGTAAATTATATATGTTTACAGTAATTTTATAATGTGATTAGGTAAATGTAAAAAAATAAACATGTTAAAGGATGCATTTATAAATGCACGGAAATTATGAAAAATAAATATGATGCATTGATTTGGTAGGACGACGAAGAATATACCAGTATCTTGAATGCGTAGCCATGAAATTAGGATTTAAGGTTAAAAGATCATTAATTATGCCCATTTCCAATAGGTGTACTCCTATGGGCATAAAAAGATTATTAAGTGTACCCATTTCCAATAAATATAAGTAATCACCAATTTTTTAATTTTATGTCATTCATTCTTCTTATATTTTGTTTTTATAATTTAGGAAAAAATAATTCACCAAAAAAATAATTGAGAAAAAAATGTTTTAAACTTATAAATAAATTTAATAAAAAATAACAATATTTTTTAAAATTTTATAAAAGAAACAAATATCACTAACAAGGAATAATAACTATTAAAGATATAAATTAATATATTTTAAATAATGTTGAAAATTAAAACATAAAACATATATTTAAAAATAAAATGTATTTACCATTATGTTTGTGGATATTTTTGAAACTAAAAAGAAATACTTAAACCTTATAAATCTCTTATAAAGTAAATTATAAATTATTTCAAATAATAATATAAATAAAATATCTTTGAAAAGTAAGTAAATTATAAGAACTCTTATATTTACCCCTAAACTGATTGTTATTTTTGAAAAGAGAAATAAAATATAAATCATGATAGATTCAAAACTTGATATATATTCTAGAGTAAATTTTATAATTAAATATATGATCTATAAGCTATGATTTTATTTTAAAGATGGTAATGAAGATGTCCATGTTAATGAAATTTGAAAATAATTTGTTTTTATTCCATATATTTTGATGGATAATAATAATAATTGTAAATATGAAAACCAAACCATTGAAATTTATTGAATATTTTTTACTACACAATTTAAAAAAAAACTAAATTAAAACATTGAACCCTAAATTATAATTTCACAAATAAATAAACTATAATGCATACATTATAAGTGCATAAAGATATACTAAACATATATCAACATAAAAATAATTATTATAAAATTTTCTATTGGATGTTATGCCATGAAAATTAAAAAAAAACATACATTATAATGACATAAAGGTATGATGATGATGAACTTCCACTAAGACCTGAGGGTAATTGATTACTTGTGATTCTTTAGAATTTTGTTTCTGTGCTCGAAAAGCATTAAGAGAAGCTTTCCAAGATCACCATACTTTTGTTGAGTTAAGAGGTTAGGAAGGTTGGTAGTGTGACAAATATTTTGAAAATGAGATCTAATATAGGTATAAGCTGGACAATCTAAGAGAAAGTTCTTTTCATATTCAACCTTTTTACTGTCACAAAGGTGACACACTCTTTCATCTCATGATGTTTTAGGAATTGACCAATGCCTAGTTTCAGTATGGAGCTCGTGAGAATTTGTTCTTATATTAGCAATGCATATTTTTTTTCTTTACACTTGGCAAAATAGATAGATAATTTTGATCTTCTAGATTAGGGTTGATTACATCTTTATAATACCTTAATTTTCTTTTTCCTAAACATATATCATCATAAAAACAATCATTACTGAAATTGTCTCTCATTACTAAAATGACATTTCATATTATGATATACAGAAAGAAAAGTGCAACAATTTCTATATAATACATATAATAGAGATTTTAGAAATTTTAGAAATTATTATTTTTAATTAAATTGCATATATGAAATCTATATATTTATAAAATGCATATAATAGAGATAAATTATAAATTACTAAATCCATCTCTGTATATATGCACCATCTACTATTTTTCTAAACATCAATATTTAAATAAAATTACTAGATCCATGTGTATATATACACCACCTACAAACTTTTCTAAACATCAATATTTAAACCATTTTTGTTTTGATTTTTGATAGAAATGTATACCAATGTTTCTCTAAAAACACACACAAAAAAGCTTTCAAATGTGTTTATATTTGTTTGTCATGCAATATTGGATATACACAAATACATGTTCTATATATTCTTGTTTTATTATCAATATATTTACCATTTTGATTAGTCAAGAATTTCTAAAACTAATGGATTCATTTTTTTTATTGACTATAAATCTCAAAAACTCATAGATTGATCCATTAAGGGTTTTATAGAGTACAATAATCATTGGTTATTTTTTATTTATCTTTATATGAAGGTAATGTTTTTTGAAATATATCCTTGTATCTTTTGAAATAGTAAATTTCATTGTAATTATGATTTTATTTATTTATTTCTAATTGACAAAGAATATTGTGCAGGCGCAGATTGGATGTGATCCTTCTTAATGCTCATTTTATCTAAAGTTATAGGTGGAATATTTTTTTATGCAAGTTTACAACTGTAAAAACTAAAGCTATAGGTGAGAGACTTTTGTATGGAAATTTCTCACTTCCCACATAAGATATGAAGAACCTTAACATGATAGATGTGAGTGTCAAAATGACAATTGGAAGAAAATCAAGAGACACATGGTTGCTCCAAATTGAGTATACCTCATCATTTGACAAAGAGAATTTATATTCAAGGTTATTGACTGCAAAACCATTCTGGTGTTGGCCATATGATCAATTATTAATATTGTTAATCGATTATTAATATTATTTCCCACAGTTTCCTCAGTTAATATTATTTCCCACAATGTCACCGAGGAAGTTCCCACAAGAGCTATAACACCTAGGGTCCAAGAGTTATCCATCCACTTGGACAAAGAGATGTCTGATCATCACATTGAAGAGATTCCACTATTATCTTAGGACAAGTAGGGCCTACAAGTGTCAACAAAACCAAGTTTCTCCCAACTTAATGGCATGTTGCATTTCCTTCCATATAAGGCTTCAAATGGGCTCATGTTCAATGATGTATGATACCCATTATTGTTATGGATAAAATATCATGGGTGGATAGTAAGATCTCCCTAGTATCTTCCTACTGATCCTAGATAGAGAGAGGGTTATACTTCTATGGATTTCCTTTATACTTAAGCAATTAGATTCACAATTAAACTAAGAAATGGTAGAATAACATACATTTTCCTAAATGTTGGCCTTTGTATGTCCTGGTTGCTACAGTATTGAATTTCCATCTCCAACCTCTACAACCTACTCCTTGCACACAAGAGACAAGCAATACCTTCCTGCTTCTCTTCTTAATGTGATAATCTTAGATCTAGCTTGGATCTAACCTTATTTATAATAAAATAAATCAGATCTAAACATTCATGCATGAAAATAAGCATTCACAGGGGAAAACCAATGATATATTAATTTGAATAATGGAAATACACCAATACAACTACCTCTTAGTGTACATGCATTCCCCTTTGATTATTTCTCCTTGCTCCTCCTCATCTCTTCAACCAAGCTAGGAAACCTAACTACAACTGGTGTATATGGAGAAGCACCTTTGAATTTTGGCAGCATAGATGTATAAATGATTCTTTTTTTTCATGCTCAAGATTTTTCTTCTTTATATAGATCATTGGAAGAGGCTTGGGAGAGCTTATAGATCTTCTAGAGACCAATTAATACTTGAATGATGTGCATTCCAAGGCTCATGCCATGAAGAACCAACTCATCCATCACTTACCTCTTTGAAACTCTACGAATCTAAAAGGTTACAGAGGGTGTTGCGGGTTTCACTATAGATGACTCACGACATGTCACCCTTTTTCCATGTATGACAAGTGACACCCTAAACAAATGATCTAAATATTAAGCTACAATTGAGTCTCAACTTTCATCTTCTGTTGTATTCCCTTTTGGCCATGTAGGGTGGAAATTAAGGCTATAAAACATTTTATAAGCAAACTCAACTAGATGAAGGAAATCTTCCTAATTGGAAGGCTTGTTCATCACATACATTCTTAACATATCTTCAACTATCTTTTTAGTCCTCCATGTTTTCCCATCTAACTATTGATGATATGTTGTATTGAAATTCAAGTTAGTCCCAATTCCCTTGAAAAATCCATTCCAAAAGTTAGAAGTGAACTTGAGATCTCTATCTTACACTTGCTTTAGGAAAACCATGTAGCCTAGAAATTGTGTTCATATAAATCCCTGCACTATTGCCTACCTTGTGAATTGTTTTCATGGGTATACGATGTGCAGCCTTTGAAAGTTTGTCCACCACTAACATAATGGAATCATGTTTCCTTTCTATTCTTAGCAACTAGGTGATGAAATCTATTGTAAATACCACCCATTTCCATTCAGGAATGGGAAATGGATATAATAATCTCATTGGATGCTTGTGTTCAAACTTTACTTTCTGACATTCCATGCATCTGGCTATGTAATCAACCACATCATAGGGTACATTGTGCATCTCTTTCATTGCCATATTTATCAATTACTGAGTGTTAGGAACATAAACTTTGTCCCTGAACAAGAGGATTCCATCTTCTTCCATCTTGCAATGTTATATTTTTGTTCTACATTATTTTGATGTAATCTTTCTTTAATTTGTGCATAACATGATTATGTTGTTATAGCTTATAGAATTCTACCACTTAAATATATCCTACACATATTGGTGTTTGCAACATGCATTTCATGCACCCTCCCGTTAAGTGCATCAACCACTTTATTCTCTTTTCCCTTGATTTTCTTGATGTCGAAGTCATGTTCACTGAGAAATCCTAGCCATCTATTTTGTCTACCATTCAGTGTTGGCTGCTTAAAAAAGTGTTTCAGATTGCTATTATCTATCTTTAGCTCAATTTTTTTCCCCATGAGATAATGCCTCCATATTTTTAAGGCATGAACTATGGATACAAACTCTAAGTCATGGGTAGTCATGACTACTCTCCAACCTTGAATGTGCATGTGATATTTTGGTCGAGTGTCCTAGTGAGTGATGATGATTTTTGCTAATACTCCTTGATTGCCTAGATCCCCTATGATCATCCCTCCTATCATGAGATCTGGATGCTTCTACTTGCCATGTACTAGCTATGTTTTTTGTGCCAAAATATTTATTGACTTGTCTTTGCAACATATTTATACTATGTAGCATCTCCACCTGAGCTCTTATCATCCTTTCATTGTCTTCCTTATAGCTTTGTGCTTCTTTTTGAAAGCTTCTCATAAGACTATATGTCCATTGGACTCGGTCTATGCATTTCACATGCTGACATGTAGACCCGTGATCTCATCCTCATGGTTGTAAGATCCTTGGGAATCCTCCATATCTCTAGTTCTCATATAGGAACCAAATCTGGTTTCTTGTACCTCCAATTCTGCAATAAATGTTCATGTAACAATTATTGTTAGAATAATGCACATTGTAAAATATTTCATTAATTATATTACAAGTCATTCTTCAACTTAATTTATGCAAGGTATGGATGCATTGTAATCTATTTGTGATTGTTTATATAATTTTTACTCTGGATCGTCTTTCCAACGACTATACTCATACCTCATTTTGAATTATGAGCTAGAAGTTACGACATTATAAAGTTTTTAATTTCTAATCATTTATGCTTTGTTCTTGTTGATGCAATTCTGCTGAGAGGCCATTTTTTACTCCATAACAAAAAATCAAACAAGAATAATATTTTTTTTTATACATAGTGTAGATAGAATTTATGATGTGAATACACAACAACTTTCGTATTCACAATCTAATGCTCCAACCAAATTCTATATAAATATGGAATTAACAACTTTGCATTTTTGCACTTTCTCCAGGCTTAGAATTTTTAGCTAGAATTTTTAGCCAAAATTGGTTATCTCCCAAATAGAGTAGAACTGGGTAAAACTTCCTCATTACAAAGTTGTCTGGATTGATGTGTAGGTAAAACGTTGACTAAATAAAATTTTCTGGATTGGTGATCTGGGATCCCTTTTTGTCATATGAAGTTTTCAAAAATACTAGCAATGCACCCGAGAATATTGGATTTTCCACTATTTCAGTATCCCCAAACCAACACCTTTTGAATTTTTCCAGGATCCTAAATCGGTATCTCCATGCCTGCTTTTGAGATATCTATCAAAATTTCACCTTTAAAGGAGCCTCAGTTACTAAGTAAGACCCATATTTTTAAAATCCATTAATTTGTGTTTTTTAGAAAATTTAAGTAGAATTATGATCTAGGTGGATATCGGTGGCCACCCACCTTTTCCAACTGGCTTAAAACAATTTTCTGGAAATTTTGGTAATTTACTATTTTTAGCAGTTTTTAACTTTTGGGGCCATTTTGAGGACCTAAATGAAGGTTTTTCAGGATCGAGCTTCTCAATCATAGCCAAAGGCTTTGATTGATCCCTCAAAATGAATATCCTTGACTATACCTTTCCAACAAGATATCGTTCACCCCAAACAGAGATTGTATGCCAAAGTTACGCCCCTGGGAAGTTGATACACCAAACTACCCAAAACGGGGTCCACAAAAATGTTGTCTTTTCATCTTCCAAGGTTAGGGTTTTGGATTTATTTATGATAAAAAGGAATTTGGAGCGTCATTGTAAAATCATCTTCTCACGGATGCGAGTAGCCGTCACATCTCTTCTCAGAGATAAGCTACCACCATTCTAGCGAGTCTTTCACTCTGTATTTTATAGTCTTTGTACATTTTCGCTCATTAATAGAAAATTGTGTGTTATTGTATATATGTTTTTATGGTTGCATATATGATACATTTATGTTATAATATTGGATATTCGAGATATCTTTGTACATTTATTTATTATATCTCCGCTCTCATTTCATGTCGAAAATAATCCGAATCAATGGTATCAAAGCAGGCTGCTCTTGATCATTTTTTTTCAATGCATGTCCCTGACGAGGTCCGAGTATAGAAAGTTGGGTCTTGAGCTTATCTCTCTTGAATACAATCTCTCTCGAACACCCAATAAACCCTCCATGGTGGAAGAAAACAAAAACGATGGAGCAAATGATTCTATCAATCTGTTGCTTGAGCAAGCTCTCACACGACAGAGGGACGAAATGATGGATATTTTTTCCTAGATCCTTCAACACCTGCCGATAGAAACAAGCGCATATTCATCAAACAACCACTTTGGAAGAACCTCTCCTTTCAAGGTCCAGGTTAATTTTGATATTCCCGTATTTGAAGGTCAGATAGATGCAGATGCCCTAGACAAATGCTTAATTCTGTTAGAAGGTTATTTCTCTGTTCACCATTTTTCTGACAGGGAAAAGATCACCTTCGCACTTCTTAAAGCTCTCCCCCATGTCAAACATTGGTGGGAAACTTACTGGGAGAAAATTTCCACAAAAGAGTCTAGAATATATGGGGTCGATCCCACTTGGCAATTTTTTGTGGACGTAGTAAAGGAATAGTGTTACTCTGTTGGAAACTATGAGAAGCAGTATATGAGATGGACCACACTGCGACAAGAGAGAGGCCAAGTAGTTTTAGAGTTCACCAATACCTTCCATACCTTGCGCACCAAGATGGGTATCAAAGACTCCAAATGACATTTGTTTCTAAAATACCACAGGGCTCTACACAGATACATACAAAATGAAATGGATTTTCTGGACATCTCATCACTCGGTGTTGCTTATTGATATGCTGTGAAAATCAAGAAACGGTTTAAGCACCAGAATAAATGGAAGTTCGGGTCTGCAAATCCGCAACAACCAAAGTATGATAAAGACGACCCTAACAAACAGTCTCATGAAAACCATTCCAATCCATAGGAAAATAAAGGTCACGGGAAGACGAAGAAGGACACCGAAAAATGGTTTGATTTCCACAAAATCCCCTAGCACAACACCGATGAATGTCACTCAAAACAATCATTGGTGGCCGAAATCAAAGACAAGGAGCCAAACCCTGATTCAAAATCTGATTCAGAAAATACTGACAAAAGATTGATCATCGACGCAGACCCCACTGCTATTGTCACGACTGCATTAATTCAACCAGAAGAACCAATAGATCCTGAAGAGGGGGAGTGATGTTTTCATTCATAGATGTGGGTGAAGGGGACTCCATTTCATTTTATCGTTGATAGAGGAAGCCAGAAGAACCTTATCTCAGCAGAGGTCATCAAACAGTTGGGATTGTCGACAACACCACACCTACAACCATACAACATTGGGTGGCTTCACCAGGGACGAGATTTTTGTGTCATCCAGAAGTGTCGATTGTCATATGAAATCCAACCCTTCAAGGATGAGGTATTATGTGTTTTTTCCCCGCTAGATGTATGTAATGTTCTCTTGGGCTATCCATATATGTGGAAGCACCATGCTATCTATGAGTCTCGACCCCGTAGTGTCATTGTTACTCTGGGGGGTCATCTCTACATGATACTCAAGGTGGTTCTGACTATTTTCCCACCTAAATAGTGCCGCAAGGTAGTATCTCATACTACAAATTTTAGTTTATTCATAATCAGTTCAAAGGGTTAACATAAGGATACTGCAACCACTACAGCCTTGGCCCACGCACCTTCTATCCAACTGAAGCAGGTTGACAAGACTACAACAAAGTGCAAATATTCCTTCTACACACAGACATCTCATGTATCCAGACTATTTAAAAATGTCCAACCCTTCGAGCCACAGGTTTGTGACAACCTTCAAAAAGCTAAGCAGAGAAACTTCTCCAACAAGGCAAGCAACTCATCAAGATGTAGATTCAACAAACTTTTTTTCCTCTCCCCGGGCACTCAACGAAAAGGAGATAATTTCTTACTAAGGAGGGAGGATTGATCCAGGTGGATATCGGTGGCCACCCACCTTTTCCAACTGGCTCAAAACAATTTTCTCGCAATTTTGGTAATTTACTATTTTTAGCAGTTTTTAACTTCAGGGGCCATTTTGAGGGCCTAAATGAAGGTTTTTCAGGATAGAGCTTCTCAATGATATCCAAAGGCTATGATTGAACCCCTAAAATGAATCTCCTCGATAATACATTTCCAACGAGCTATCGTGCACCCCAAACAGAGATCGTATGCCAAAGTTACACCCCTGGGAAGTTGATACACCAAACTACCCAAAACGGGGTCCAAAAAACTGTTGGCTTTTCATCTTCCGGGGTTAGGGTTTTGGATTTATTTATGATAAAAAGTCCTTTGGATCCTCATTGTAAAATCATTTTCTCATGGATGCGAGTAGCCATCACATCTCTTCTCAGAGATAAGCTGCCACCATTCTAGTGAGTCTTTCACTCTGTATTTTACAGTCTTTGTACATTTTCGATCATTAATAGAAAATTGTACATTATTGTATATCTTTGTTTATGGTTGAATCTATGATACATTTCTGTTATAATATTGGATATATGAGATATCTCTGTACATTTCTTTATTATATCTCCGCTCTCATTTCCTGTCGAAAATAATCCAGATCAAATTAGCTAGTGGCTCTCTTAGACATTATTGTATCCCTTGTCACTGTGGACACACCCCTAAAATTTAATTTGATTCTGAGTTGAAATGCTCATGTTATGGCCAAAATAAGTTTTTGGCTCCAGACTTTGTTTTTTGTAAAATGACTAATTTTTTTGACATGGCAATCTGACTAACATGGAATGGCATGTCATCCTCTGATCCGTCCATGTCATCAAACTTATTATATTATGTTGGAAATCGACTCATTATTTTTATTAGCGATCAACCTATTTCTGTGCATTATGAAAAGGCTACCTTTGTCAAATTTGTTTGAACCCTCATCACTGACGATTCACTTCCATTGGTGAGTTACAAAAGGAACTCCTTCATGGGATTTCACTGAACCCCAAAACCAAAACTAGAATGAATATGAGTTGTCGATCTCAAAATAGAAAGAAATCTTAGTCGTTGATCCACCAAACGTTTCCAAGCCCATAAATAAATCTCGACAATTGATCGCCAAATTGAATTTGATCTGGACCGTCCATTCCCCAACATCACCAAACCTCACCGAACTCTAAAACCCTATCAATGATCAATGATTGCTGATTTTATTTGATGAACTGACTTGCAATACTTTCCCAAAATTTTGAAACCTTGATCATCGGTGACCAAAGTTACTCTTGGCTAACGTGGCATGACACATGGATACTAACATAGAATGACACGTCATTGCTGACATGGAATGACACGTGGATGATGACATGGAATGACACATGGATATTGAAGTGAAAAATTGGTTGATGTGGCATGGCACGTGGATGATAGTCATCTTTCCTACCTTGACTCAGCCACATCACCCTCCTATTTTACCTTTATCAGTGATCAGTGATTTCATTTGCATCAACGAATTACAAAAGGCTACTTCATAATATTTTCCCAAACTCCGATTTCTCCATCAACGATCGGAATTTTTATGAAAGGTATGTTTCATAGGATTTCATCGAAATCCAATTGCTCCATCGTCAATTAATGATTTTCCATCATCAGAGATTTTATGAAAGGTTTGTACCTTGTAGGATTTTGTCGAATTATGATACTTAGAAGTTTTTGACCAAACCAAGGATGAATTTGGGTCATTGATATTAAACTAAAATGATATCAATTGTCGATTCACCATACTTTACAAAACTTTTCTAATGAATCTCGACCGTTTCTCCAAAACGAATGTGATCTGGATCATCGAATCCCCAAACTTCATTCGTGATCGACAATTTTCCTTGGTGAACCAAATTTGTCTATGAATTTCACCAAACACCAAATACTCTATTTCCAAGATGAATATATACCATTTATATTAAGATGAAATGTGATATTAGTTATCAATTCATCAAACTGATCCAAACTTCATTGAACTTTTCCAAACCTGCAAATGGATCTCAATGATTGATTCTTAATATCCAAGTGATCTGGGCCATTGATTCTCCCACTTCACAGTCACCATGAAAACATGGAATTCAACATCCTACTCCAATTTCTAACTTTGCAATTTGTAGATTGATGCCATTGATCATATCTTCAACTGTTCTAAGGGAAAATTTGACTTGAATTTATTCATAAATTTTGGGATTTCACTCTGGTTTCACAAATTTCCCAAAATTTGTCACAGATAAAAAAATTGTAACAACGAAATTTCCAAATCCACGTTGGCCCTTATCCCATATGGATCCGATATTGAACCAAAAGCTATGATACCACTCTGTAGTGTTCCCCACAACTAAATGCAATAATTTTAATTTTTTTTTATACCAATTAAATCAAATACATGCATGCTAAAAACTCCCAAGCAATTAACCAACATTCCTAAAAACATGAATGCAACTAAATTAGCATTCACATAGTAGCATACAATTTCTTAAAATTCAGAGTAAGAGTGGATAACCTCACAATCAAATGCAATGAAATGAGGATTTAACATGCATCTAGCTGCATTATCAATGCAACTAAATAAATGTATACACAAGTGCATATAAATTACACAGAATGACATGTGAATACTCAAGAACGGAGTGTATGCATAGTAAGTGAAGGATGCTTAAATTGACATACTTTCAACACCCACCGAATACCTTTGTGCTTTCCATTTTTCCATTGATCACTTCCTTTTTGATACTGTCCTTATCCAAGTTGTCTTACTTATCACTAAGGTGTGAATCCTTTCCCGTATTCCTTTATTACGATATTCTTGCATATTTCTTAAAGGAACTTGCTACTTTCATGTACTAATATTACTACACAGGAGTGATGCAACAACTGCAACTCCTCGTAGTGGTTGCAATACATCGCTGCTACAATTCCAGGAACAATTCCAATAGCTACAACTCCAAGTGTACTCCTTGTGCTGCAACTCCAAGTGTTCTCTTCATACTACAACTCTAGCTAATTTTTGCGACTCCAACATGTTTAGTTGCTCCAATTCAAACATGTTTTATGTTGTTGCGACTTCGAGTACAACATTGTTGTGACTCCAAATATAAAGTTTCCATCACAATGGTCAATGATGCAACTAATGGTTAGGAAATAGTCTTCATAGAGGAAAGCGACAGGAGGCAAACAGATAACCAAAAGAAGAATAAGTTTTTCCACGAAGTTGACACACATAGATCTCTTCTAAAAACATTGTAACTAGATGGACATATGTATTCTCACGACTATCCATCAGTTCCTTTGTATAATTTTAGACAATGATCATATTGTATAAGAACCTCAACTTACCCAAAGTTGAGGGAGGATAATTGGTGATAAGCATTCGGTTTTTGTTGTATTTTTAGAATTTTTCAATATAATTTCCATTTTGACTCTCATTCATGTGTTGATGTGTTGGTGATCGTGTGATCCTAGTTTCGTAGATCAATACCTTATCTAAGGGGGTAGGGGGGCCTCCTCAGTTAGGTACTTCCTGTATACTAGCGTAGGATTTAATCTTTCCATTTTTTTCAATTGTTTCAGTAATCATTTCATTTTGTGGTCTGTTGCAATTCTATTTTTCATAGAACAGTGTTGCAATTCATGTATGGATTTATATTCAATTTCTTAGTGTTAAAAGAGTCTATAATTATAAATTTCAATCCTACATTGTTTCAACTTCTATGATTTCATGATCATAGACGGTGTTACATCTCTAAATACTGCAATTCGCCTCACTTTAAATTCTATCATGTTGGAATTTATGTTGCTGCAACTCGCATTGTTGCAACTTGCACCACTGTGATTTCTTTTGTGCTACAAATTCCTTGTTGTAACTACTCTTGCAACTACACTTTATTGCATTTGATTTATGATTAATGATATCTTAGCAGTTTGGGATTGATATTATATTGGATTGTTATCAAATGTGTGAACGCGTAATTGTTACAATAGAACGAGATATTCATTTTTCTTGAGAAGGTCACCAATAGAACATAGTGTAGATCTAATTTCCACAAAGTGTGATTTCAATTCTCGCAAGTGTGATTTCAATTCCTACAATTGTGATATTTACTTTCCTACAATAGTATTTGGTGACTCTATTAAGAAAATTGAAACCTTGATCTGTGACATCGAAAGTACTACAAATCTTTAGCTAACACAACACTAATCTGTGCATATATCATGCATGACAGTTCATAAGTATGATACAACCTCGGATTGATAATTAAATGCACAACTCTTCGGTTTCTCAATAAGTTAATTAGAAAGTGATTACAAATTTTGTCAGTAAGAAAATTCCATAAATAAGAATCATAAACAAAGATAGGACACATATCTTTTAACAACAATGTACAACTGGCTATAGGAGATGGATGTTCCACCCAACCATAGATTGTTTTCTCAAAATATCAGGAACAAATCACCCCTAAGATGGGGCTATGAATCCACAAGAAAGGGTGTCTCTCCACTCTCCACTCACGACCCAATTTTCCAACATCAAATTAATTTTTCCTATCACTATCTCAATCCTCTAGCCCTCTTCTCCTCAACCTGCACAACCCAAGGAATGGGAACCCCCTTCACTACTCATAGTCCCAATCCTTCCCACATCCCTCTAGGAATTGAGCACAAGTTGGCTAGTGTTATAGGATAAATCGGTATATGCGGACACTAACAGATCTCCCTAGATCTACCTAGATATAGAACAAAACAGGACAGGACATGAAGCTTTCCCTAAGTTACAATCATTGAATTTGTCATTGCAGAAGGAATACGTGGCATACCTTTAGATATCACTTCCTTATGTCTTTGTTGTCCCTGCTTTGCTTTGGTAGCCTTGTGATATCAGATACACAATGATACAAATAGACCAAGGTGAAAACAACAATAATACATTAAATGAAGACCTAAAAATGTGATCAAGGAGTCATGTAATAAAATAAGAGTGATCTTATGGGAAAGGGACATGCCATTGTATTATATTAAATGAAAGTAGAAAATACAACCAGATTGCCTTGATGTCACAAGCTTCCTTTCGGTGGTCCTTCATTCCAACACACACACTTGCTCCACTCTTTCATGAAGAAGACCCACCATGTCTTGACGGAAAAATGGAGGCCTCAAGCACCAATTCAAATAGGATTCCTCACACAATTCTGAACCTATTCTTTCATCAATTCTCTATTCAATCTTTCTTAACCTCTTCCTTGAGAAACCTTTCATTATATAGGATAAGGAGATATGGTTAAAGGGATGAGGATGATCCCACTAAATATGAGAAGTTTGTAGGATGCCAACCATGTGAATGCCAACTCATTTTCTAGAATATCCTCTTCTAGAACCTTCATAACCTCTTCTTCCTTTTAAGCTTTGACGCAGGTTCGCACCCTACCTATAGAGCAATTGTGAACCCCTCGCAATCCAAGTATAGAGTATCCTGCAAGAATCGGGTTTTTTTGCACCCTATAATATATGCAGCCTGCGAACTCATCTTAAAAATGTTTTGTAGAAGAAGACAACAATCACTTTTCTCAGGCAAAATGTCTTTATGAGAGCCTGAACACATAACTATAGAGACATCACCAGAGTGACCAAAATAATGTGTAACATAATTCCCCCCAAAGTATGAGGCTGGAACTCGTGACAACCGAAATACTTTGTAAAATGCATGTGTGTGTCAGAAACAAGGATCACACCTAATCAAAATCCTACAAACAATCAAGCATCTGCAGAATATAATACCAGTTCTGAGGTAGGCATTCCCATGCTAAGAATACAAGTGAATGAAATCACAAATGCAGACCATGGCCACTAATCATACACCGTGGATCCATGTCATCAAAATTCTACATGGCCACCAGGAATACATTGTGGATCTATGTGTTAGAAGACTTAGATTAGGACATAGCCACGCAACATACAAAGTGGATCTATGTGTCAATACAAATCATAAATACTCCATCGCAACCTAGACCAAAAACATGAGATCCAGGGTCTTCAATCCTATCATCTGAAATTACGAATCTAGCCATGTGATTACATGTGTTGAAGTCAAACATGGTAGAAACCACTTGATTACAGGTCATTGATGAAAACCGTTAACAAGTGAGAGGGAAATCACCATTAATTTCAATGACTCCCAAGGTACCTAAGTACAATCCAGACGAATGTGAACAAATGAGTTGAAGTCGAACACTCAACGGAATCTCTTGATCAGGGACCAATGATGTGAATCCACCATCGAAAGAGAAGAGACCTGCCATTAAGGCATGCAGGTTCTAAGCTACTAAATGATTTCTAAGTCTTATTCCCGGATAATGAGTTGGAGTCAACGGAAAAAGACTCATCATAGGAGGGCCTTGATGTATCCCCCATCAATGACACAAAATGAGCAACATAATTTAGGGTAATTCAAAGTACAAATATGATTTGAAACTGACACAGGGAAGGCCAACATGGTAAGAATTGACAACTGCAGATGGCCGACTCAATGGAAGGCTTGTTTGGAATTCTCTTGAACATATGAACGACACGACAATGGTCTTGGCAACATTGACTCAAAGACGACCCAATATATGATGTTGTAGTAAGTCAAACAATAGACAAATGGATTTTCCAACTCGGATTCAAATGATGAATAGGGGGTGTCATGTTCAAGAGCGATGCTTATTTCCACTAATACAAATACAAAGGCATATCCCTTTCCCAAAATTTCCCCCACCATTTCTGGCAAGTACCTCTTTATTTTTACACAAGCTTGAGGAGGATAACATATGCTTGTTGATGTAAGCTCATCCTTCGAACGAGTCCCTCGGAGTATGTTTAGTGAACGCTAGGAAGGAGTGGTTCGGTCCCATAAGGGCCTTTTGATGTTTGTTTAACGAGTCCAAAGATAGAAAGCTCAGGTTTTTTTTATGTTTTGAGAGTTTGAAAAACACTTAAAGAGAACTCTCCTAGTTCTTTTTTCGTAAATTAGTTCGACGAGACCGAAAAAGTGATAAACTATCGCTCATCGAATGTTTTCTTCAAATACTTTTACGAGCATGAAAATAACAAGATCGTTCGAAAATCTTTTCATTTTTATAGAGCGTGAAAAGAGCTTAAAGAATACTCCCTTATTTTTGTTGTTTTCGTGTTACCATGATGAGTACAAAAAGATGACAAAAGTATACTCGGTTGCGTTCTCATGTATATTCATGCGCGAGAATGAATGTAGACTGAGATCGAGGTTTTTCCTACAAAACCCTAAAAAGGTATTTGTATATGTGAAGAAAAATGATCGTACATCGTCATTCAGACTTCTAGGTCATCTATCTGCGAAAAACCCTTACTCACAAAGCCATTAGGGTAATAGGTTTTTAGGCAAAATAATAAAAATAATATGAAAAATCAATGAAAAATAGTAAAAAAGTGAATAAATATGGATGAAAAGCCCTTTTTACCATTTCATTGTTACTTTTTCAAAAAACTTGTCTAACACACCTCTTTTATCCAAAATTTATTTGATTGATTGTGGGAGGTACAAGAGGTCATTTAGCAAACGGTTTCGGCCAACACAGTAATCTCCTGATTCTTCAGCTTTTTCATGGATTACATTTGATTTTTATTGGTAAATTTTAGTGTTTGAGTCCATTTCGGGGCCGGTAGGTGTGCTCAGGCATTCTCACAGGTGGGCCATTTGGGACTTGCGAGAACCTAAGGTTTTCATAGGTGGGCTTCAATGCACCTGGAAGAATCTCACGATGTGTGAAAGCTTCTCCTGTGAGGGCCAAAAAATGGATTTTCGTGTATGTTTTTGCTCAATAAAAATTTATTCAAGAGGTTAAATTGAGTTGTTAACTTCCTTCTCATGACTCCATTGTAGGTATTGATCATCAAAATGTTGGAATCAAGGGAAAGAGAACACAAGGAGGATGATGCCATTGCCAGAAATGATCTGGGTATAGTTGATGCCCTCCGGGAATGTGGGATCTTAAAAATTTTCAAGATCCAGGGCACGAGAGCCCAACTCAGGTTGTTAGAGTTCCTGGTCCACATATGGGATGTGGATCAACAGGTATTTCATGTATGGGTCCACACGCTTACACTAGATATCGAGGATATCTATTTTCTAACAAGGTTGTCATGACATGGATACCATGCGACTTTGACCGGAGGTAGAGGTGGTGGACTTCCTATGAGCGAGTATGTTCGCCAATATTGTGTTCACGAGGCGGAGAGAAGCAAGGGTAAAGTCACCATCTGGGGTGTCCAAGATCTGACCTTATGGACTATATTGTTTACCATTTCATGCATGGCCAGAAGAGTGGCTCCACACATGGCTCTCCAGAGCTGTTTCCAGTATGCAATAGAGTGCACAGAGCCTCAGGTTTTCAACTAGTTAGATGCAATTCTTCGCAGCATGAAGAGGCAACTGAAAAAGTGCAGAAGGGGTAACCTAAAACAATTCAGGTATGGGTCAATTTTGGTGTCTTTCTTCCTTAAGAGGGTCCCACTACTGCGTCTACAGGAAGATTGGGGTTTACTGACACCACGGGATCTGAGGATGATGAGGTGTTTTAACCTCATGGTTCGACACGTAGAAGGCCCGATAATCAAATATAACAATTCATTTTTTGACTGGTTGAGGCCCCAGATGTTGATGATTGATGACTATGCATATGCCGGCTTGGATTTCTAAGGAGATCTAGATTTGGTTCTTCCTAAGGATGCTCAGTGGGGTGACTTAGGTAAGAAGTACACATTTTGTTTTTTATTTTTATTTTTTAATTTTATTATATAAAATGTTTTTATGTTTTCGATCCAAGGACTAATAAAAAATCCCTTTTGATGACACAGATGTGGGGCTGTATTGACATCCAGGAACATCTCCCATTCAAAGATGAGGGAAAGTGGCTCCAGTGGCATGATGGGATGTTGTGGACTACGAGGCAATCGAATAGAACTTAGAGGGAATGACTGCAGATGTCCCAGACATCCCTATTGGGGAGATCTCGAGACGCTATCAACGCCATACTGTGGGTGTGTCTGAGTCTCTTGGTCGAATGCTCCGTAGGGTAGCTCAAGCAGTTGTATGTTACCATGAGCGTCATCCATGATGCTATCTTGTAGAATCCATGAGCTTCACATTTTGATATTTTGGTCTTTGGACAAAAACTTTTTGTAAAACTTTTGATCATTATATATATATATATATATATATATATGCGGCTTCTACCGGATTATTTCGTTTTGTATACATATGATGTGCGATTGGTTTTATAAATGTCTCAGATGTCTGTCTAACACATAATTAGCTAAAGCATCAGTCAATGTATTTAGACATATAGGAATGTGTTGATATTCAATATAATCAAAATAACATTCCAAGAGGAGAATTCGTAGATATACCCGCAATAAAGTAGGACTTCAGATAGCATATACATTACTTAACTATAGCACTAGTAGCTGTGAATCAAGTCATATAACTAGGTGGCAGATACTAAGAGAAATAACATCAGTCAACAATTCGATGATGACGCTATATTCTGCGATATTATTGGTCACACGACCGAGGCAGACACCTCATAGACTGATAAGTTCGTTTGTAGGTGCATAAATTTCCCATGCCGCAGAAGCTAGGTTCTGAGTACTATGACTAGTGCCATCAACGAAGCCAATGTGGGGTAGTGAAGATTCCTACATCTGGAAACCAAGCACAATGCAAGGTAAGTGGTCGAGGGTAGAAACCAAATAACGAAAAAGCACACTAAAGTAATACACAAGAGTATGATACAATAAAATACAAGCACTCATGCACAGATGACCTAAGCATAGTACTTCTTTAACTAAAGCCCATTTCTAGGTTCACTCAAAGGGACACCATCGTAGTCCACTAACTCGTAGGCTCCTTTCTCCAACACTCGTCTGACGATATAAGGACCTCGCCACATAGCCTCAAATTTTCTGGCTCCTAGCAAATCCCAAGCTTGTTCATAAAGGAGAACTAGATCACCTTTAGAGAAAACATGTGGTTTGACATGTTTTTCGTATTGGGATTTGACATATTTCTTATAGGTTTCTATAACTAG
>JASDQU010195710.1:0-19666 GCA_032191745.1 Picea mariana | reverse complement strand
GTTTACCTTTGCATCGATTGGTTTCCACTTGGACATATAACATTCTCATCAAGGGAATCATATCAATCAATTACTTGACATCAATCAAACCAAACCATTTACATCAATGACATATGATCCAACAATCTCCCAAGTAATCAAACCATTGGCATCAATGACAAACCATTGGCATCAATGACAACATGATCCAACATAGGCTATGCAAGGAGTGCACAATAGGGTATTGGAAACTTTGTATCCATCGCAAAGAGTGGGCATCTAAACTCTTACAAGTCATATAAGAACATGCCAGGAGGGAACACTAGGACAATTCATAGACTTAGAGGGGAACCTAAAGGTTGCTAAATATATTAGAGGAAAGATTATGCAGAGGAGGCACAAAGAGACAAGGTTGTTGAATACCTTGGATGAATGTCTGCGTGGGAGTGAGCATAGCATAGAGTTTTTGAATACTCTGTAGAGCTCTTCCAGGAGGGCATTAAGCGGGTGCAGGTGTGCATAGGAGGAACCCAATTTTGAGTTCAGGGAGAAGGTTGTCAAGGAGAAGATACCCATAGAGTTGTTGAACACTCTGGAAAGCTCAGGAAGGAATGCTTCAAGCAGGTGAAAGGAGTGCACAGAACCAACACATTCTGAAGTGTTGGAGAATTTGAGGAAAACCCAGAGTTACTGAACACTTCGAGGGAAAGAAGATCTACAAGTGTGCATTGAGTGGATGTAGGAGTTACTTCGGTAAACCCGAAGGATTTAAGAAAGCATGAGGAAGACCTATGCAAGGAGCACACTAGGCCAACACTCAGAAAAAGTGTTGAAAGTTTGAATCTGTTTGAAGGCTTGATTGAGTGCAAGGAGTGCACAAGAACTTTAATTTGAAGTTCTGGGATAAAGGTTTCCAAGAAGGCACACCACAAGTTTAAGACTCGGAGGAGAGTTGAGTGCAATTATGCACAGAAAGAGAAAGGAGTGCACAGAATATGAATTATTCCAAGTCCCAAAGCTCAGGAGGAAAATCATTATCGAGACCCAACAGTCAGGCTTGTAGGAGGCATATCAAAGGTCTCAACCTTGATACTTAGACATTTTTCCCAATTTCTTGAGGAATACAAAGCTTAAGTGGAGGAGCTACAACAACCGACATATCAGCTACAGGAGGAGATATATGTACCATCATATCAGAGTCTATACATCGATAGGAGACTAGGGTAGTGAATTCCCAAAGTCCTAAAGTGAAGTGGGACCGCCCATCGTCTACGGGACCGATGGCAAGAGATCTGGAAGTCTGGAGAAATCATTCTCCGAGAGTTTTTAGTTGAGAAAAGTGCAATATCACTAAATCTCTGAAGCCTAGGAGTAGATCCTAAATACTGATCGTCGAGAATGAAGTGGCAGCATATCTGAGAGTTCATGAGAAATAACTTTGGAATAATTTGCGTGGCACAAAGTGGAATCTTTACGAAGTCGCAAAGAGTGAAGTGGATCTGGACCATTGGATCCAAGAGGACACATGGAATAGATCCACGTGTTTTGGAGGAAAGGAACTATGGAAGAAAGAGGAGAGAAGTATGGGAGGAACTTCCAAAGACCGGAGTCCAAAGTAGATCACAGTTCTTTGTTGTGGGGAAGACATGGACCGTAGATATGTTCCCAAGTAAATTCGATGATTCGGAGATCGGGAAAAAGAGAGAAAGACACTCACAAAAGATACGAAGCGTGGAGTTTCTAGGAGGAATATCCTAAGGTCATAACCTAGGGTCAGGTGGAGAAGAAGAGGCCTATCATAGGGAGATAGCGCCCATCACTCAAATTTTCAAAGGAGAGCAGGGGCTTAACAAGAGCCCGCGGGTCTCATAGGACCTACCCCTAGGAGAAAAGGGGTATGTGTAAAATGATTTGTGGGGCTAGCAGGGTCCCAAAGAGTCGATCCGACTCAGATATTTGATGATCCTAGATTGGGAGGTCGTGCAACTCCCAAGAGGGGAGGGGGGGCTGCACCACCTAGTCCTGGATAATCATGCATGGAGTATGCACATATGTCATACAATGTAAAAGACCTCTCTATTGTTATGGGTCTTGATACATCATATACATGGATCCCTTCCCATAATTTCTTAAATTGATTGATTAGTGGTTGGATGTAGACATCCATTCTCTTCACCACAGGGTATTCACTTAGTGAATATGTGACACAATGCCTGCACTCATGGGATATGAAAAAATACCCATAATTTCACTAGATATTGATAAATACCTCCCAAAATCCTTTTGTTGAACCCCCCTCCCAATACATCTTTCCAATAAAATAAACCCTTATTTTAACTATAAACCCCTTTTTATAACCCCCAATACCTATAAACCCCTTGAAACCCCATATCCCCCTCCAATGCCTACAATATATTGACCTTATTTTTCACAATTAAAAATCCTCCTTTATGAATGAACGTGATAAGATATTGGTCAATAGGGTGAAGCCCCTATGCTCTTCACTTTTATTCTACCCAAGACTATAAGAGCTAGCATAAGATGTTCATTCTTCATGGACAACAATGGGGGGGTATTTTTATTGATCACTACCACTAGCTAGATAGAATAGTTGGTGTTTTGGAGAGAATATGTGTTAACTCCATCAATAACTATGATCAATCATAAGATCTGTACTTCATCCTTGAATTTAATAGTCCATGTATCCTCTATATGCTTCATGGCTATCGAATTTGTTGGGATTTTCATAACTCCTAGCTCACTTATATGTGTGACATGTCACCCCTACAACATGGATAAGCATTTGCAGTGAAAGAGCCTTTGAATCCTTGGAATTATAGGCATGTGAATTAATATATTATGAGGAGGACCATGTTCCTTACCTTATTTTATTTCTTATTTATAATACCTATCATACCCACATTATTGACATATCTATCTTTCCACACATTTGTTTCTATATAGAATACAATCATTCAAACATGTGTGATATGATATGTACTCAACACCTAGCATTTTTATCACTTTATTTTCCTCTATGTAGTTATTGGGAAATAAATTTTCACTTGAAAGTACCTTATCTTTGAGTAACTTTCAATTAGTGGGAAATAAAAATGTACAGTGTCATTAAGCATGAATAAAATCAACCCTTTTATTCCTTCATTGTGTGACAAGATTCCTTAAAACATTCGGGGACTTAAATGTTAGTTACCTAAAAAGTGTCGAGACACATGCATCTAACATACCATACATTTATTTCAAGTTGTACAATAACATTATTTTTCCTAGATAGGTATAATTTTACCAAAGTACTTGACCAATAAGAGGAGTAGTGGAAGCATATTTCAAGATTTTGAACAAGGTATCTATGACATCAACATCATCCCCTAGTTTATTTTTTTGGAATGCATGTAACAAAATTACCTCCATGGATTGGGTATCCCACAAGAAATAATCCATATTACCAACCTTTATATCATTGCCTTCATCCCCAACATGTGAAGAACTGGTGTTATTGTATAGATTTTGAATTGGTCACTCGGGACACAACGGGAAGTTAATAGGTAGTTGTTTCAACCATTCTCAGTATGATTCCTCTCCAAGATATTTTCAATTAGAAGTAAGCTTGCAACTTGACACCATAATGGGGTGCAACAATATATGGTGGATAGGTCGCTCGTCACCAGAATCCTGATTGTAAAAATATAGAAAGTTACATCAATAATATTAGTAATATTAAGCATTAAATATGTTCAAACATTATTCAAAACACTTATTAAAAGCATAAACATTTTCCCCCAATAATAAATATGCAACCAACCACTTTATAAAAAAAATGTCAAATTAAGAAATACATTTACATTAGTTCAATTGGAAACAAAAAAACACAATTTCTAAATTATCGTTTTCTTATTCCCTATGGGGTTGTCTACATAAAAGAGATCCAATTCATGGTGTAATATCGTTGACCTAGAATGGTTTTTGGAATATGGCATGTTACAATTGGTAGGTAAATAAAATATCAATTTTCATCAAACATCTTCTTGTGGTATCATTCTCCTGATAAGAGCTTGAAAATTTTTGGGACTACTAGAGTATATTTATCATTTGAACTCAATCCTAAATCTTGATCCTACAAAATTCAATGAACAATTATTCAACTACACCTGCAAACATAACAAAAATTCAATGAGATAAATGACTTATCAACAAAATCTAGATGTACTACAATTATCCTTAGAGTACTTGAATGACTTAAAATGATATGGAATGAGTTAGAATATGAAGAATTCAACATTTGATATTATAATTCATTTTTTCCTACATTTTATCCAAAACTGTCATCTTGGGAAGCATAGAACAATCTAAATTCAAACATAATTTTGAATGAATTTTCTAACTTAATGGTGCACTTCATCATATAAAGATGCACCAATGCATATGGATAGACTAGATTTAATGATGCATTTACTTGAGCGAAGCACTGAACACTGACCTTTCTTATTCCCTCCGCAAAACAAAAGATCCAAAACAATTAAATGCGTATGTTTTCATTTTCATTTTGAAAATTAAACTATTTTATGGTTCATTATTACTTACACACTGCACCGTTGCATTTCTAACTATATAGTGCATTGATTGAAGCAAGTTATAAAAATAATGCATGCCCACTATCAATGCATTGAAATTTGTTACGAAAATAAATCAATTCGTTATATGTACACACTTCATCGATGCACTACTCACTGCATAGTGCATCGAAAATGTAAGTTTCGAAAAAAAAAACACATACATTTATCAATAATGCACTAAAATATACAAATAGAAAATCAGCAGGAATTTTAGTTTTTGTGTTTATAAAGGAAACCCCTATTCATTATTTTATTTCTTTTCCAAATTTTAGAAGGGATATTTGTGCAACAAAGATTTATTAGCAAAGACTTCGTAGTGAGTGGATTTTCTTTTAAGAGCTAAATTTGAGGGGGATTGTTGTAGATCACATAGAAATATGAAAAGGAGAGATTTCAGGTATACAATTTCATTATATTAACCATGTTAATCTTTCCCCTATTCAATGAAAATAATTTTCAGTGCATTCTAAACAAACCTCGTTATTGGAAGCTCTAATTTTCTTACATTTTTTTTCTTTCTCTTTCTATATTTCACAAGGAGATTTTTTTTAAAGAATTTTTTTATAGGGTTTCTTTATTTATAAAAAGGTGTTTCCTATCCATTTCAATGAAACCACTCATTGCATTAGATCCCAGACCATCTTGTCGCTATCATTTTTTTAAAATGCAATTCTGATGCAGGGATTTCCAAGGGTCATAACTTTTGACTCACTTATCCATTTGTCCTAAAATTTTACAAGGTGTTTCATATCGAAGAGTTCACTTCCGTGACAATATGATCCTTTAGATTGGACATCCTTTTAACACTTTTCTGAGGCCAAATTTCTTCATATAAGGCCTCAAATTGGGGTTTTAGTATTTTTTTTAGGATTTTTTAAATTAGTAATTATTAGTTATCTCTTATTTTATGCACCTGATCAGAAAAACAAGTTGACAAATAGTGTCTCTCTAGTTAGATCTTAGTTATTGGTCAATTTTAGAGTCATGTGAGAATTTTCTAAAATGAGTTTTTTTTCTAAAATTAGTTGTTTTAAAAAATATCAGATAGTAGTTATAAGGGGTTGAACTTCCATTGTAATAGTTAGGATGGAGAAGGAATAAAAGAAAGCTATTTTCCATTCTCATGTGTTTGTGTGGTTTTTATATCTCCTGAATGAATCTAAGTTAATTTTCTACATCATTTGGTATTAGAGTAGGAATATGGACAAGAGAGGAAGAGGAAGATTAAGGTATCTTTCTTAGATGCATAGAGATATGAAAAACCTCCAAAGGCAAGTAGCAAATCTTACAAACGTGTTGGCTAGTCAGAGAATAATAGAAAGAGAAGTGTCTGATGAGGATAAGACCAAGGAGATGAAACTCAACATATAGAACATGAAGAATAACAATTAGAGTGCATGCCTTTTGAAGAAAGGATGCTCAGGGCTCTAGAAGGAAGAAATGATGGGATCAAAAAGGAAGTTTCAAAATATGCAGGGAGTCTTCAACCATAGGAGTTAATATATAGGTAGAATGCCATGGAAAATGTTTTTGAATGGAATCCCATGATAGAGGAAAAAAAGGTGAAATTTACATGCACCAAGTTGAAGGATCATGCCATGATTTGGTGGGATCATGTGCAGAAGGAAAAAACAAAAAAAGGAAAATACAAAATTAGGACCTAGAATAAGATGGAAAAAAATTTGCGAGAACTTTTTTTCCCTTGAGACTATTCCCAAAACCTTTTTTGAATATTTTAGAACTTGAATAAAAATGTGTCCACCGTGGAGAATCTCACAAGAAAGTTTTATCAATTGTCCATTTATGTGGATCACCAGGAAACTGATGAGAAATTGGTTGCAAGGTATATGAATTGTTTAAAATTTTCTATTCAAGATGAATTGAGCATGTATATGGTTCACAGCATGGAAGAAGCATACCAATTAGCCTTAAAGGATGAGGAGAAACAAAACAAAATTTTTTTCTCAATGGAATGGAGGACCAAGGAGGGGTACATCGCCTACCTCATGAGGTATTTTTAACTATGGCTAAGATGAATCATCCAAGGGAGCTGAGAAAGTAGAATATATTCAACAAGATAACCTAAATAAACCATGAGGAAGAGGATTTCAGAGGGGTATAGCTTACAGTGGTGACAGAGGAGGACCTTATGTGTGTTTTATGTGTGGTATAGAGGGTCATCGAGCATTTGAATGCCCAAATTGTAACATGAAAGAGATGATGCATGAACAATATCTTAGTTTAAACTTGGTCCAAGATTAGAATGAAGAAGAAGGATCTGAATCAAAATTCACACCTGATATGGAGGATAATCTCATGATATGAAGGTCAATGGTGATTTCCAAAAAAGAGAAAAGAAAAAGTAGCGACAATTAATATTCTTGGCTTTGGATAAATATTTTCCAAACCATATGCACTTCCAGGGGAAAGTTATGTCAATTTCTTATTGATAATGGTAGTTGTGAGAATATGGTTTTGAAAAAGATGGTATATAAGTTGAAATTACATTGTGAAACACATCCCCATCATTACTGAATTGCATGGTTCAAAAAAGGGAATGAAGTTGCCATTAATCAAATATGTTTGATCAAGTTTTCCATCGGTAATACTTATAAATATGAAGTATGGTGTGATGTCATTACGATGGATGAATGCCATCTATTATTGGCGAGGCCTTGATAGTATGACAGAAAAGTCATGCATAATGGAGAAAATAATACCAACACCTTTTGGAAGGATGGATCGAAAGTTGTCGTATTTCCCCTTAAAGTTCAGGGGAAAGCTGAGAATATGTTGTCAGAAGGAGAGTTTGTTAAGGAAACAAAGGAAATAGGTTTCTTCTATGCAGTAATAATGCAAAAAGGAGTCATGGAAGACATACCAATCCCTATTGAAGTGGATAAGGTACTAGAAGAATATGTTGATGCTATCCATAATGGACTACCTAATGGTCTTCCACCAAAGATGAATATTCAACATCACATTGATCTAATCCTAGGATCATCTTTACCTAATCAAGAATCCTATAATATGAGTCCTACACAACATGCAAATCTCAGCCGGTAAGTGAAAAAACATACAAAGAAATGTTTGGTAAGAGAAAGCATGAGGCTTGTGTTGTACCAACATTGCTGACTCCCAAAAAGAATAATACATGGAGGATGTGCACTGTTAACAGTGAAATCAATAGAATTACCATCAAATATCAGCTTCCTATATCGCACTTATATTACATGATGGATGTGTTAGATGAAGCTAAATATTATAGTATAATTGATTTTTGAAGTGGATACCACCAGATTCAGATTCATGAAAGGGATGGATGGAAAACTCCCTTCAAGACCAAGAATGGAATATATGAATGGATGGTGATGCCATTCAGGCTGTCAAATGCACCTAGTACTTTCATGTGGTTGATGAATATTGTGCTTCGACCTTACATTGGTAATTGTTTTGTAGTTTATTTTGATGGCATCATAATTTTCAGTAACAACAAAGAGGATCACTTGCATCATTTAAAAACTATATTGGATGTAAAAATTTGTTTTCAAGTGACCATTAAAAATCTGAAAAGGGGTTGGAAAATGAAGCGAGACAGATTCTCACTGCGGCTAGGGTCTAAACCCTAGCCGCCCTCGAGCTGGTTTTCGAATGCAGGGGCACGGAATCTCGTTCACAACAGCCGACCAGGGATATTCAGAGCTGCGGATCGGTGTTACAGTGTGTGATTTGGTGTTTGAGCGCGTGGGGCCTTCAAACCGAGCAGGGATATGCGCGTTGCATGTGTGTTGACCCTAGCCGCATGCACAGGTAGCCTCGGCCCTCTCGGCAACCAGACTTAGCTCGATCGACATCTCGCCTTTGCATGCATGTTGTCTTGCTGCTGTGATTTGTCCTCTTGTATGCTGGAGGCTGACGGCCTCACGATGGACCCAGATTCGACTGCCAAGAGAGGCAATGACCGTTTGGAAGCATTCAAAGCGTTAGTTCGCTCGGCAGGACCCAAATCCAAGCCTTCTCTCTCGTCTAAGTTTGTTAAGAAGATGGAGGAGATCCCTTCTCTGGAGCTATCTCCAGAGGAGCCTTGCAATCCGGCCCTCCTTCTAGCAGAAATGGCTCTCATCAAAAAGTTTACGGGGTTATGGCCTAGCCCCAAAACGGTGGAGGCATGGATGGACGATCGTTGGAAGTTGCTGATAAAAGGAAATGTTTCTCTGTTCGCAGTAGGCAGGGGTTTCTTTGTCTTCGGCTTCGCGAGCAAAGAAGACTGTGATCTAGTATTCAGATCTGAACCCTATTTCATGGGGTCGAGAGAACTATTCTTAGCCCCTTGGACTCTTGACGTCAAGCCCGAAGTCGAGATCACCGCAGCCCCTGTTTGGGTTAGGCTGCCACACCTCCCCTTGCATCTCTGGGGGACAAGATCTCTGGAGGACATAGGAAACAATCTTGGGCATTTCCTGGACAGTGCGGAACTGAAAGGGGACCAGTTTACCTGTGCCCGCATATGTGTTGAGGTTAATCTCGAGAAAGGTCTTCCGGAAGCCATTAAGCTCTCCCTAGGGGAATGGTGTCATATCCAAGAGATGGATTACGAGCAAATTCCGTTTAAGTGCCTCCGATGTCATGCTTACGGCCACTTCGCAAGAAGCTTCCCCAAAGCCCCTGAGGAGCAGGGACCATTCAAAGAAGATGATTTTCAGCCCATATCTAATCGACGAAGGCAGTCAAGGCGAAAGGATCCACTAGCCCAAGTCCCGAAGGCCACTCACTCAGCAGAGGCAATCCTAGAAAATAAAAATAGCTTTGATGTGCTGAAGGAAGATGACACCCTAGAACCAGAAGCAACAACAGTCAAGGAAGATTCTCTGGCAGACGAAAGCCTTCTAGAATCCACCCCTCCAAATCCAGCGGCAGCAAGAGAAATTCGGGAATCAGATCTGGAACCCTCTGCCCAAGCAGGTCCGGTTGTTACAATCCCCTCTAGCATCTCTGGGGGAACTTCTGAATCTGAAGACAATTCAGTCCTGTCACCACCCCTCACCCGAGGTCGAAAGACCAACAAAGAGTGCAGAGAAAAGGAGGCGGCCTCCAACATTTCGTTAGGTTCTCAGAAAAAGCTGGACCCCTACATTAAGGGGAAAAGTTCAGCACCCTCGATATAATGCTTTGCTTCTGTCTTTTGCTATGTTCACAATTTGTGAGAATTTACTCATGTATGTATCCTTTGTCATACTCTCGAATTAGCTCAAGGGGTAGAGGGGATTGGTCCCCCAAGACGTTCACAAGAAGGTTGGCAGCACTGTTAGAGGTCACCAATCTTCTTTAGATTTGTAACTTTCTGATTCTGGCTGGTCAAAAAGCCGCTTAATGCAACATAACCGTTTTCGTTAAAAAAAAAAAAAACTATATTGGATGCATTGAGAAAACATGAGCTTTATGCAAACCTGAACAAATGTAGGTTCTTGCAAGAAATTTTGGTATTCCTAGGTTGTTTCATCTCAATAGAAGGAGTTACGATGGATTTAGAGAAGGTCAAAGCAATTTTGGAGTATCCTAGTCGTAGGATCATAAAAAATGTAAGAAGTTTTCATGGGTTGGACGCCTTTTACTAAAAATTTATTCGAAATTTTAGCGATATTGTAGCACCAATAATAGATTGTACCAAAGGAAATACATCCGTGTTGACCAATGAAGTTGAGGAAGGTTTTAAGTTTCTAAAGAATAAGGTAATTGAGGCACCTATATTAGCCTTTCCAGATTTTGATAAAGTGTTTGAGGCAGATTGTGATGCTTCACATGTAGGAATTGGATCTGTACTTAGCCAAGAAAGTAGGCCAATTACATTTTTTATTGAAAAGTTGAATGAGGTAAGAAAGAAATACTCCACATATGATGTATAATTTTATGCAAGTGTGCATGCATTACAATATTGGAGGAAAAATTTAGTGCCAACGGATTTTTTGTTATTTACCAATAACATTGCATTAAAATATGTAAAACAAGAAAATAAATTGAACAATAGAAATGAAAAATGGGGCTCTTTATTACAAGGTTACACCTTTGTTTTGAAGCACAAATCAGGATGGAAGAATCAAGTTGCAAATGCCTTGACTCGGTGCACTATTCTTTTGACAACCATGGAAAATCAAGTAATTGGGTTTGTTGCATTGAAGGGTCTCTATGTGTTTGATAATGATTTTTGGGTGATTGCAGAATAGTTGGAGAATCCAGTCGCTAGGAACTTGGATCTTACTCAGGGTGAATAATTTATGCAAGATGGATACCTCTTCAAAGGAAAATAAATATGCATTCCAATTGGTTCTATGAGAGAAAAAGTTATTAGAGAACTTCACTGTAGTGGTTTGGAAGGACATTTTGGAAAGGACAACACGTTAGCATTAATTGCAAATAAGTGTTATTGTCCAAATATGAAAAGGATATAACCAAGTATGTGGCACAATGTAGGATTTTTCAAATGGCTAAATGAAAATCACAAAAAATAGGGTTGTATATGCCATTACTAGTTCCCACAGGCCCATGGATAGATATGTTCATGGATTTTGTATTGGGGCTCCCAAAAACACAATGGGATAATGATTCTATTTTTTTGGTTGTTGATAGGTTCTCTAAAATGGTTCATTTCATTGCTTGTGAAAAAACTAGTGATGCAATGAGGGTGACATAATTGTTTTTTTCAGAAATTGTTATATTGCATGGGGTTCCAAAAACTATAACCTCTAATAGAGATACTCAGTTTTGGTTCATTTTTGGAGTAATTTATGGAAGAAAATGGGAACAAAATTAGAAGTCAGCAGTGCCTATAACCACCAAATAAACATGGGAAAACCGAGAAGTAAATAGGATTTTAGTAAATCTGTTATGGAGCATTGTTGGAGAGAAGAACAAGTAATGGGATTTATCTTTACCTCAAGCAAAAGTTGGTTACAATAGTTTAGTGAATAGATCTATAGGTAAATATCCATTTCATGTTGTTTACGGTAGAAATCCTATGGGTGTCCTAGATTTGGTGTAGCTACCACATGGAGATATGATCAATGATGATGGGGAAGCATTTGCAGAACACATTCAACAGTTGTAGCAACAAGTGAGACAAAATTTGCATGTCAGTAATGAACTAATTTTTTTTTATAAAATATACTCATCGACGATATCAAGTATTCAATGAAGGTGGTTTAGTAGTTGTTTATTTACAAAAAGAGCGGTTTCCTAGAGGAACCTACCACAAATTGAAGTATAATCAAATTGGTCCTTGCAAGATTCTCAAGAAAATTAACGACAATTCTTATAAGGTACATTTACTAGCTCATCTCGATATTTCCGTTGTGTTTAACGTTTCTGACTTATATATATTCCATGGGGACGATCTGGGTGATGACAGTGAGGCGGAGGTGGATTGGAAATAGGCCATTTTGAGCAAGAAAAAGGAAAAGATTGTGGATATTTTAGATAAGAAAACCCTTCATACTTGGCAGGGCCAATGATCCAGGTGGATATCAGTGGCCACCCACCTATTCCACTAGCTCGAAAAAGAGTTTTCCACCTTGGTAGTTTTTCGGCAGGTTTTTCGGGTTCCAAACTTCTGGGGCCGTTTTGAGGCCCTAAACGATGTTTTTTGCGGATTTGGGGCCCATGTGACTACCGGAGGCGCTTACCTAGGCAATTCAAAAAAACAATTGTGGTTTGGGGCCGCCCGTTCCTGGATTTTGTTGTGAGGGGTTCCCAGGCCCAAATTGTCACATCTTTTATTTGAACTTCTGCTCCATTTTGATGACATATCGATAGGTCGCGCCCAAGGATGAGATGTACAGAAATTCCATTTCGTTATAGATGTATCTATGAATATCACCTCGATACTTCATCACTAAATGTCACATTGAATATTTGATACCCAACTTAGTGTGCAAGGTATGGAAGATATTTGTGGACTCTGGCACTGCTTGGTCTCTTTCTTGTCGCAATGTGGTCCATTTGGTATACAAGTCGTCATAACTTCCAACAGGGTAGTATTGTTCCTTAATAGCATCCCTGAAGGATTCCCAAGTGGTCGCGACTATAAATAATGAGGGTTCCTCTATTTCCTTTTTCTCATAGAAAATTTCCCACCAATCTTTGACATGCAGAACAACTTTCAGGAGTGCAAAAGTAATCTTTTCTCTATTCTAAAAGTTATGGATAGAAAAATAATCTTCTAGTAGATTCAACCACTTGTCTACAACATATGTGTCTATATGATATTCAAATATAGGAATATCAAATTTTATTTGTACCTTGAAGGGGGCAGCGCCTCTGCTTGAGGAAGATGTGTCACCTATTGGTAGTCGCTAAAAGATTTGCACAAAACTATCCATCATCTCATTCCTCTATTGCGTGAGGGATTCCTCAAGAAACATTTTGAAAGGATCTCCTGCCATGAGAGGTCGCTTGGGCATGCTAGACATTTTGTCCTCAAGAGAATGTAATATACCGGATATAAAAGGTATGCAGAATAGAAATAAAATGCTAGAAATGCCAGAATAACAACAATATAACCAGAACAATCACCACAATAGCACTGAAATGATATAAGAATAACAACAGAAATAACACTTTGATTTTGAAAGCAATGTTCACGGGCCTCTTCGAGGGGGAAACCTCCAGTCAAGAAGAGCTCTATTACAAAATATCCAAGCTAGAGTTCTCATACCCTTGACTCCTATTTATACTAAATATGTCTATCAAAAGAAGCATCTAGAGGAAGATCCTTCTAGAAGCGAAAGCCTCTATTAGGTCTTCTTACATCCTCCTTATTCTATTTTATTGAAAAGCCTTATTAATATTGACCTTTATTACATCCCAATATATTGTTCTACCTATGTACGGGTTAGGACCCAAACATGTCTGCCCCCTTAAAAACAACCTTGTCCTCAAGGCTTGAGATGTGGAAATTGTTGCAGAATGGTAGATGGTTCCCAAGTGGCATCTGCTGGAGTTGTATCTTTCCAATGGAATAGAACTTCATTGATGGTTCTTTGATGCAGGAGACACTCACACTGGTCCAAAACTGCTTGTGGTTGTAGCCAAATGGATCCTTCTTCAACTAACTCTGGAAGGTTGGCTTGAATTTGGCACTTAGCTCCAATCACCTTCTTTAAGCATGAAACATGAAAAAAAAGGATGTAGATTCGAATGACTGGGCAAAGCTAACTGATAGGATACTTGTTCCACACGCTTGAGAATGGTATAAGGACCATAAAATTTGGGCATTATCTTCTAACAATACACGGCTTTAAGGGAATTTTTCTTGTAAGGTTGCAGTAGAAGAAACACTTGATCCCCTTCTGCAAATTGACATTCATAGTGACCTTGATCTGCTTGTTGCTTCATGCAATTATGTGCCATGACCAAATTCTCTTTGAGGGTACGGAGAATAGCCTCTTGAGTTGTAAGTGTCTGGTCAACCGCCTGGACCTTCGAGGCACCCAGTAAGTATGAGAGAACTGGGGGTGGATTTTGTCCATATACCACTTCAAAAGGAGTCATGTGTGTAGTTGTATGGTATGAAGTGTTGTACCACCATTCAACTAGTGGTAACCATTGATCCCAATAATTTTTCTTTTCCAAGGTAAAACACCTCAAATATATTTCCAAACACTTGTTGACAACTTTCGTTTGACCATCAGTCTGGGGATGATAAGCTGTGTTGATATGCAATTGGGTGTCTTGTAGCTTGAACAGTTCTTGCCAAAAATTGCTTGTGAAAGTTGGGTCACGATCAAAAATAATAGAATGTGGCATGCCCTGAAACTTGAAGACCTGATCCATGAAAATTTGAGCCACCATGGATGTTGTAAATGAGTGTTGAAGAGCACATAAATGAGCATACTTGGAAAGGCGATCCACAACCACCATGATGACTGATTTATTTCTCGATTTGGGTAAGTCAGTAATAAAATCCATAGAGATATCCTTCCAAATAGTAGGTGGAATCGGAATTGGTTGTAGTGTGCCCAGAGATTTGACTATTTATCCCTTATTGCATTGACACACATCACATTTAGTGACAAAATTATGAATGTCTTGTTTCATACCATCCCAGAAAAAAGAACGTTTGACCCTTTCATAGGTTTTGGTGAACCCAGATTTCCCCGTTGTGGGTGTAGCATGAAGCTCAGAAAGTATCGTGGATTTAAGATTTGATTGTTTACTTAAATACAAATGAACTTTGTATCGAAGCTCATCATGGAGCTAAGAGTACCCTAGGGAAGCTGAAGCATTGAACTGCAATTGTTGGATCAACTACGAACTTTTGGGATCTTATAGCCATTCCTGGTGAACGGCTTGGAGCCAATCTGGTACAATGAAGGAAAGAGAAAAAAGGGATCCTTCATCTTCATATTTACAGGAAAGTGCATCCACAACCACATTGTCTTTACCTTTCTTGTAAATGATCTCATAATCATATCCAAAGAGCTTAGTCACCCATTTTTGTTTCTCTGGGGAGGAAATGCGTTGTTCTAGAAAATACTTGAGGCTTTGATGGTCTGTCTTAATTTGGAAATGTTGCCCCAATAGATAAGGGCACCACAGATCAATGACATGAAGAATAGCCAATATTTCCTTGTTATAGATTGATTTGCCTAGATTTCTTTCAGATTGTTTCTTGTTGGTAAAGGCCAAAGGTTGACCCTCTTGCATAAGGATAGCACCAATTCCTTTCCCTGAGGCATCACATGCCAACACAAAGGTCTTTGTGAAATCAGGAAGGACCAGGACTGGAGTGGTGCACATGGAGATCGTCAAGGTTTGAAAATCTTTAGCAATGGCTGGAATCCAAGTGAAAGAGTTATTTTTTAGGAGAGCAGTGAGAGGTGTTGCAGTATTTCCATAATTCTTAACAAACTTGAGATAATACCCTGTTAAGCCTGGAAATCCACACAAGCTTTTGAGGGTCTTTGGGTGAGGCTACTATTGCATAACTTAAATATTTTTAGGATCCACTCTGATGCCATCCTTGCCAACCAGATGACCCAAGTATTCTACTTCTGAGGTGCCAAAAGCACATTTAGACTGTTTCAGGAAAATTTGGTGCTGAGAGAGTAGATGGAGAACTCAATCCACATGAGCTGGATGGTCTGTCCAGGTTTTGCTATAGATGAGGATATAATCAAATAAAACTAAGACAAAATGACAGAGAAAAGGATGGAATACATGATTCATGAGGCTTTGGAAGGTGGAGGGATCATTACACAAGCAAAGGGTATGACCAAAAACTCATAGTGGCCCTCATGAGTTCTAAAGGAAGTCTTGGGAATGTCTACCTCTTTCATACATATTTGGTGGTAGCTCGAACGAAGATCAAGTTTAGTAAAGAATTGGGCTCCACTCAACTCATCTAGGAGGTCATCAATAACAGGAATGGGAAATTTGTCCTTAATGGTAAGTTTGTTGAGTGCACAAAAGTCAAGACACATTCGCCAAGAACCTTCTTTCTTCAAGACCATGACCACAGGAGAAGAGTAGGGGCTTGTACTAGGGCAGATAACGCCTGCATTAAGGAGTTCCTAGACCATTTTATCAATTACATTTTTTTGGGAAAAGGGGTGATGATACAGACGGATATTGGGAGGAAGGCTTTCGGGTACATGGGTAATGGAATGATCATGAACACCATGGGAAGGAGGGAGTCCTTGGGGAGTGGAAAAGACTACTTGATGTTAGGAAAGGATGGCTTGGAGGTCTTGCAGCATCAAGGGTGTCTCTGTTGCTTGTATGGCCTGGAGTTGGGCAATAACACCAGAATGACCTTTTTTGAGAATCTTTTCCATGCAATGGGAACTAATGATCTCAGGTGAACTGGCGATGATGCCTTGGAATTTATATTGGTGACCCTCTTGGTCGAACTACATGGTTAATTCTTTAAAATCCATGAGAATGGGACCCAAATTTCTTAGCCAGTCTTCACTCAACAGAATGTCACAACCGCCCATGTCGATAACAAACATATGAGATTTTAGATGGTAGTCACCAAATTGGAGATGCACATTTTCACAATGCCTTCCACATTTCATGGAACCACCATTGGAAATCATGATTTGGAAATTATTGATGGCATGGATGTAGCAATGAGTTTCTTGAGCAATGTGGCGATGAATAAAATTATGGGTGCTTCCACTATCAACCAGAATGATGACCTTCTGATGCTTGATGTAACCGATTAGCTTGAGGGTTTGGGGAGTGGAGAAGCCAATGAGAGCATTGACGGAAATGGCCAGCTCTACTTCGGGAGGGTCTGAGGGAGGGGTTATGTCAGTGGTTTCAGGTGACTCAGACACAAGGGAAGTTTCAACATCCTCTTCTAAAATACCCTCAGAGATGGCCATAAAAATATTTTGTTCCTTACACTTGTGGCCCGGGAAATATTTGTCATCACAATTATAACAAAATCCTTTGAGTTGGCATTCAACCATTTCAGCCCTAGTCAATTTTTGGATCTTTAGTGGAGCAGAGGGAGTAGTGGTATTTACTGGTTTAGGGCGAGGGATAAAGGAGGGTTTTCAATTTTGAGAAGATACAACCTTCTATGCTTCATTAGCACTTTTAGTAGCTAGCACCCAACTTTGAGGCCGAGCCATGAGGACATGGGCCCTAATCTCATATCTGAGGCCACTGATAAAACACTCTTGGAAAAAGGCATCAGACATGCCCTCTGTCTGAAAAGCCAGACGCTGAAAGGTAGCTATAAATTCTTCCACTGTTCCTGATTGTTTCAACTTTGTCAAACAGCCCAAATGGTTGGTGTCAGTGTCAAAGCGTTCATAAATATCTACCACAAAGCGTGTCTAAGAAATATACCCTTGATGGGAAGTTTTTCTCCATTGCCACCATTGCCAACGTTCTTGATCTGGATGGAGAACGCCATACCAAAGTTTGGCCAAGTCATATGTAATGTCGTATAAAGAGAAATAATATTCCATTTGGGTTACCTAACCAGTGGGGTTCGATCCATCAAATTTGTTCACATCCACCCATGGAAGGCGTAGGTCACGTTGAAAGTGATGGTGCTGAAAGTTATGGAAATGAGAGGAATGTTCACCTTTAGTCTTTGGGGGTGAGTCAGAGGAAGGGTTATCTGTAGGGATATGAAGCTTGGTTCAGAGTGAAAAAAAGATAGATTCAAGATGGGTGGTCAGTTCTTGTTTGATTTCATCCATTGAGGACTGCATGGTTGTATTGATGGCAACAACATTAGCACTGAGGTGTTTCACTTCTTGTTGGGTATCAATGAGACTAGATTGTAAGGTATTGAAGCGAGCTTTCAAGTCTTGCCTACAGGTATGGGCCATGAGGAGTGGGGTCAATTTTTTTTCCAAAAAATGATATGTCTGAATGTGATAAGGGTGAAGAGATGAATCCAATGGAATAGGTCTCAAATAATGGTGAAAAAATTTCCAAACTTTTTTGTTTTTGTTTTTACACCTACGGAGTTATATTTCGGTCTGAAGAATACTGCAGTGATGAAATGCCCAAATTCTTAACCAAGAAGAAATGTGTATTTACTTGGCAACCCGAACATAGTTGCATTGCAATAGATCTTGTCTATTTTAGTTTTTTTATGTTTTTGTCCCCAAGGGTTAGGTATTCAAGAGTCTTACAAACAAGGGTTTTCCCTGTGGTATAGCACTATGATATATGTGTAGGGTACAACAATAGTACTTGGCCCAATATCTATGGGAAATAATTAAAGAGGATAGACCGTACCCTTAGCTGTACTACCCGACTACCCAGGTACTAGAGAGTATCTTCCTGAGTGTTGTTCTCGGTGGCACTATAGCAGTCAGGAGACCAATCGATTTATCTAAAGAGGGATTTAGGAAATCTAGGTCGATCCATACACAGGTGTTGTCTAATGCGCTACCAATCAAAGGGATACCAAAAAGGGTTACAAGGGTAGCCAACATATGTGCGCTTAAGAACCAATTATATTTCCTACGTGTATGAATCCCTCAACCACGAGTTTATGCACATAACGACAATGTTGGGTATGTGTTATATTCTTTTCACGAGTAGTAGTTTCTGAGCGCCTGTGTCGGGTGCGTAGGGGGGTTAGAGGGGGGATGAAGGGGGGCGGAGCCCCCCGCACGGGGGTTTGGGGGCAGCGCCCCCGAAATTTTTTTTTCGGCCTGACATATTTTCGTCGGGCCGAGCCAACATATTTTCGCTGGGACGACATATTTTCGGGATGACATATTTCTGGGATGACATATTACCGGGACGACATATTTCCGGGACCACATGATAGTAAGTGGTTTTTCGGCACATGGTTTTTTGCCGATGATTTTCTATTTCCGGTTAAGGAATTAGGGTTTTGGACTAATCCAGGTCATTGGGTTAGTGTTTTCGATGCCACTGGCTCCTATATGTATATTGTATTGTAAACAATGTAACACAATGTAACACACTATAACACAATGTTTGGGTTTCCAGGTGAAAAATCTTTGTGTAATGTTTGTATTTTCCATTGTATCTTTTCTGTTCTTTTCTAAATATCAGTTTGCAGTAGGTATTGTACAAGTTTAGAATTTACAATTTGGTATCAGATCTTTATTGGCTTCAGGGGGACACCTTTGTCGTCAAGGGTTTGGCTCGGGACTGTGATAAGCCTTGTTACAGTGGGAGATCTATGGTATTGTTTTTCAAGTGAAAAGAAATGCCAAGCAATTCGAAGATGGAGATCGAGAAGTTTAATGGGAAAATATTTGAGCTGTGGAAGCTCAATATGGAAGATCTTTTGGTGGACAGAGATCATTGGATCATGGTAGATCCAGGTACGACACCTACAGGAACTTCTACAGATGACTGGAAAAAGACGGATCGAAAGGAAAAGAGCACAATTCGACTGTGTCTCTTTGATTCAGTATTACTGAATGTGTCAGAGGAAGCTATAGCCAAGGATTTATGTTGGGGAAGTTGTATCAGTCTAAGTCCCTAGTAAATAAACTATTCCTGAGAAAGAAGCTATATAACTTGAGGATGAGAGATGGAGACTCGGTGGC
>JASDQU010195709.1:0-19551 GCA_032191745.1 Picea mariana | reverse complement strand
TTTTTTTCCCCTCATAAATCCTTGTGAGCGACTGTCTCAGTATACCCTCACAACATCGTGAACTTTTCGGGAACAAGGTAGTCGTTAACCTTCATTTCAGGTCATGGTGGGAGTGCTATTAGGCTGTGATAGGGACGTTGCCACACATCTCCCTAATATATACGATATTTTTGTATGACCCCTTTACTCCATATGTGATTCAGATTATCAAGAATCGCCATACCCGCACCCAGTGAAAAAAATAATATTAATATCTCTCATACATGAAATCCATAACTGAAATCATCATCATAACACATGTGTAATAAAATTAAATACTCATAATAAAATTTAATAATTCACTCCCTCGCTCAATCCATATTCCAAGGGATTATGTCAATTTCATCAACATCCTCATCTTTTCATGTTTCGTGCACACTCAAGAAACCTCATCATAATACCTTTGAATGCTATACATCAATATTAATAACATAAAAAAATCATTACTCAAATATAACATATTATTTAAGTCATAAACCAAATCAGATAATCATATAGTACCATGTTTAGCCGGATCACTTGCAAGCAAGTGTCCTCAAATAATAATCAATGTTATGAAAATGTGGTCAGTGAAGAATAATAATCTTTCAAAATAAATATGGAAACTTTTGACGCATCTCATGTGTGTCCTCCCAAGTGGAAGAATGTGGACTATAAGTGTCCCACTAGACCTTGAAATGATCGACCAATTGACATCGTAGATGTCGAGTGTGATGGTATAGTATGTGGATTGGCTCTGCTATGAGAAAACCCTCTTTTGATACCTTCAATGAATTCAAATCAATAACATGTGATGGATTTGAAATATAAAGTCGTAAAAATGAAACATGGAACACATCGTGCATATGCCTCAAAGAATCAGGTAAGGCTAGTCAGTAAGCCACGAGTCCCTTCTTTTATACAAATTCAAAAGGTCACACAAACCTTAGAGATATTTTAGCACCCTTTCCAAAATTAATCAAACTCTTATGCGTCTTTACCCACAAAAACACTTTGTCACCAACCTCATAGTTGCGGTCTATATGATGCACATCTGCATAACTCTTTTGTTGGTCTTGTGCTTCCTTAATCCTTTTCTTTATAGTTTACATCCAATATTCCATTTCCTGAATCACTTTTATTCCCACTAGGACCCTATCTTCTATTCTATCCCAACTCAAAGGTGTCTTACACGGTTGTCCGTATAAAAATTGAAAAGGTGCCATCTTTATCGAAATATCGTACCTGTTATTATATGCAAACTATACCAATGGTAAAAATTATTTTTATCATTTCTGTTGATCCATCACATACATTCTAATCATGTCTTATAGAATTTGATTCATTCTTTCATACTAAAATTTAATTGCCTGCCCAATGCCTCTTGGAAACTATTCCAAAAACATACAGTGAATATCGGTCCTTGATTAGATATTATCTTTCTTGGTACACCATGCAATCTTACAATTTCATTAACAAAAATTATAGCTATGTAAGGTGCTTGATATCTCATACAAACAAGAATAAAATGCGGAGTCTTCATCAAAGTTTCGACAACTAAAAAGATATAATCATGTCTCATTACCGTCAATGGAAACCCAACAATAAAATCCATCGAAATAATTTCCCATTTTAGTTAAGGAATCACATGTGGTTGTAATAATCCCGTTGTATGTATATGTTTGGCCTTCACTTGTTGACATTCAAGGCATCTCACCACATAGTTAACTATATCATATTTCAGTCCTTTCAAAAATAATAGTGGTTTAATATCTACCTTCATTTTTGCGACTTCCGGATGAGCCATATATACTACCCGATGAGATTCGTTCAAAATTACATTTCTCATTTTGTCATTTGGTGATACATAAATTATGCCATTATATCCTAATAGTCCGTCACTATCCAAAGAATAACCCTGATATCTAGGTATCATCATGGTATCTTGTCTGATATTGTATTTTATTTCCTTGTACCAGTCGTCATCAATCTGTAATGCTAAAATATTTTCCCGACGGTTCTTTTTTAGTGGTATATTTACCAAGAAAATGCGCGGTCCCTGACTCAATGCATCCGCTACTATGTTAACTGTTCCTTTAATGTACGTGATTTAAAATCACAATCACTTTGAAGTTCTTACCAATGTATTTGTCATGCATTCAAGTCACTCTAAGTAAAAATGTGTTGAAATCCACTATGATCATTTTTTAATTTGAATTTTCGTCCAATAAGGTATTGTCTCCAAACTCCAAAGGCATAAACAATCGATAATAATTCAAAATCATGTGTTGCATAATTCTCTTCATGAATTCTTATTGTCCTTGAAACTATGTGATAACTTGACCTTGTTGCATTAGTACTCCACCCAGTCCTTCCTTGGATGTGTCAGTGAAAACTATGAATTCCTTGTCCATATCTGAAAATTTTAATATCAGTATTTTGGTTAATAATTCCATAAGATTATGACATGATTAAACAAATTTCTCTAACCATATGAATTTATTATTCTTCTTTTGCAATTCCATAATTGGATTTGCTATTTTTGAAAATCCTTCGACCAAGCATCTATCGTAACCTGCTAATCCCATAAAACTATGTACTTCCTGCATGTTCGTTGGTGTTGGCCATTCCATAATAGCCTCTACCTTTGCTAGATCAACAATGATTCCTTGTCTAGAGATAATGTGTCCCAAATAGTGAATCTTCGTCTGATAAGAAAAAACTTCAACAATTTTCCATACAATCTGTTTTCTCTTAAGCACTGCAAAACTAATAGCATATGTTCATTGTGCTCCTCTTTTGTCTAAGAGTTAATTAATATATCGTCAATAAATACTTGTACGAAATTTTCCAGGTACTCGCAGAACACGCCATTCACTAAATTCATGAATACACCTGTGGCATTTGTCAAACCAAACAGTAATACAATAAATTCGTAATGTCCAAATATTGTTTTAAATGTGGTTTTAGGGATGTCTTCCTCTTTGATTCACAACTAGTCATATCCTGATCTCAAATCAACCTTTGAAAATACGGTCTCCCTTTTATTTGATCAAATAAGTCATCAATTATTAGTAATGGGTATTGATTCTTGATTGTGTCTTTGTTTAATTGATGATAATCAATGCAAATCCTCCAGGATCTATCCTTCTTTCTTAAAAAATTTACCGGTGCACGCCACAGTGATACACTTGGATGTATAAGTCCCAAATCTAATAAATCCTTTGATTGCATCTTTAACTCTTGCAATTAAGGTGTCGACATCTGATATGGCATTCTTGTGATTGGTTCTGTTCCAGGTTTTAGATCTATAACAAATTCCAATTCTATTTTTGGCGGTACACCTAGTAGTTCATCAGGAAAAACATCAACAAAATCCAATCCTACCAGAAAATATTCCAATCTTTTTGTGTCACCCTTTTTGTTAAGAGTTAAAATGGAATAAATCTTACATGCCTTGTGCATATTTTTCTTCAATTGTAGGGAAGTAATAAATCTTAATGATACTCCTTGGTTTCTTCCTACATTTACTCTATTATGTCCCAAATCATCAATTAAGATGAATATTTTTGTCTTACCATTAAGTATCGCGTTGTGCGATTCTAACCAATCCATTCTAGTCATAATGTCATAGGCTCCTAAGGTTGTGACAAAAAGGTTTACACTTGCGAAGAATTCAACCAATTTAATAATACAATCTTTAATCTTTCCTCCAAAAAATTTCTTGGCTATGAATGTCAATTCTACATATCTAAACTCATCTTGTTCGACTTCCTTCACCTTAATTATTTTGAGTGCAACACTAGAAATGAAAATCTTAGTAGCTCCTGGATCTATCAAAATACTAAATTGTTGATCTGATATCATATCTAAAGACTCTAACATTGTAGATTGATTCTCATCCTAGTGGTTATTCACCACTGCATGAATCCTATGGGCCCTACCCAGATCTCCTACTGTCGTATGTACTACTGATCCAATAGCTCTCGACTTCTCGATAGGAAAATATCTCTGATAATGGGGCTCTCCAGAAGTCCAACATTTGTTCTTAGGGACAATGATTCTAGTTCCAAAGGATGAATCTATTGATCTAGGGTTTTGTGGTCCTTATTTGTTCAATGAAATAGATATATATTGTTGTCACTACTGAGGTCGACGTGACTATTGTTGTAGTGGCGCTATATATGTCATCCTCTAGTTGGTATCTTGTTTGTACGATGTAGAAAATATAGGTTCTATCAGTGTATCACGATGCCCAGAAGTCTTCCTAATGGGTGTTTGCTGCTACGACACTCTAAGTAGCATTTGTCCTGTCTCACTAGAAGGATTCCTACCCTGACCTATACTATTTAATTCTTCCTCAGTGATAGAATATTTATGTACTGCATCATACAAAGTTTGAGGCATGATAATCCTCACCTTAGCACAAATGTTGTAGTTGAGACCAAAAAAAAGCTTATTCACCTTTAACTTTTCATTTTTCAGGTGCAAAGCATATCTTATAAAAATCTATAAATATAGCCTTATAATCAGGTACTGTATGAATTCCCTATCATAAATCGTTGAATTCATTAAGTTGGAACTCAATGAATTCATCATATAGGTACCTCTCTCAGAATTTCCCCTCAAACAATTCCCAAGACACGTCTTTAATGGCCATATTCAACTGTGGCAAGAGTGTTTTCCACCAAATAAGTGCACTGCCTTTCAGCTGGAAGACCACCATACAGACCTTCATGGTGGAGGTATAATCATGAAATGGAAAACACATTGCCATATTCTCCAACCAAGCTTCATCTCTAAACCATTTGTGGAACCCCAAAACTTGGGAAATTTTACCTTTTCGAGTTCTCGATGAACACCAACAATCGCTATAGGAGGACACTTCAAACCCTCATAGGGTGCAGACTCCCCACCCTCATCATGATCAAGGAGATTTATCAGTGTCTTTAACATCCATTGAAAATACCTCATCATACCCATGAAATCGCCCACTACAACATAATCCTTCTTAGTAGTATGCTCTTCTCCCTATGGAGCAGAACCTTCATGTGTGTGTGTACTTCAAGGAGGAATTCCTCTTCCTCCCACACCTCGATGTCCACTCATTCTCCATCCTCCAACCATGATACCTTCCATAAAAATTTCAAATTAGATTAATGATATATCTCAATGTAAAAAAGTGCATTGGAAGTCGTAATGAGTCTGGTGTCTCCGAGTAGAACCCTTCTTTGATACCATATGTAAATACCCTCTTGATATAATCATTATTGAATGAGAAAAAACAAAGGTTATAAATATACATTATGATAAATATAAACAAAACTTTACAGTTCAAGCAACAATTTCATCATCATTAATCATTGAATAATTTCATACAATACTTACACAAATTAAAAATTTAATTCAACAAGAAATTCTTAAACGAATCGAAATAAATCCAAAGGAATCTATCTATTAGCGCAAAAATGTAAAAATGTAAGCATCTATCTAAAAGTGTGGGAATCTAGTTATTGTAACATCCCGCTCTTGCGTGCACTGAGAAAACTTATTCTTTGAGTACACTTGTGTGCAAGTGATCCAGGTAATTATACTATTGGTTGTTTTGATTATGATTAAGGGACATTGTGGATTTGATGATATGTTATTTTTGTTGTGTTTACATCAACAGGTGCTATTGATTGGGTTCTCCCGAGTGTGCAGGACTCTGGACGTTGAGGATGTCGAGGCATAGAGGAAACCCCTGGGACTCCGGATCGAGTCAGGGAGTAAATTGTTAGGGTTTGAATGTTTTTGATCTGACATATGTACATATCATTAGATAGTATGATGTTGATTGTTATTTTTGAAATGATTCGTTGATGGATGCAAGATGACGATATCTTTCCAACCAGACTCACATTTGGAGTAAAGGGGTCATGCATGACAACCAGAGACATTGAGGGAGAGGTGCGGCAACAACCCTGCCACAACCTACTAGTACTCTCATCGTGGCTCGAACTGTAGGTTAATCATAACCTAGTTCGAGATACCCACGATGCCATGAGGGTAGACTCTGACAATCATTCACGATGATTCTAAGGGATGTGAAATAAGAAAGAGTCCTTATTCCTTAGACTCCCTTAGTCTCCCACAAGATCACCTGACGAAGTATTAAATCCAAGGGTTTGACGTCTACCAAATTGAGTCAAGAGGTGAGTGGCACCCTTGGACCACGTAGTGCATCTTTAAGGGCACGTCGTGCAAAGAAAACAGAAATACGCGAGTGGCACCCTCGGAGCACATAATGCATCCTTAAGGGCACATCGTGATTTTAGCTGGTAAGTTATTAAACCTAATGCCTAGAAAACTATGCCTTCTTAGGACCTGGTCGACCTTAAGATGAATGATGTGATGAGCAAAGTTTAATAAGAAATTTTCCCTTTAGAACTCCAAGCCTAGTGAATTTAAAACCTAGGTCTAAGTAGAACCTCTAAACAAAAAAAATAATTAGAGATATAACAAGAAGGGGGTAAAGAAATTCAAACTTTAATTATTAAAGTAAAAATTATAATGGAGGATTAAATTTATTAAAGGGGTAGATGGTTGTTTTTCTACACTTTCTAAATCTGATTTTTAGTTAAACAGGAAAAGGGGTAAACTTAAAGAAAAAGGGAAACTTAAAGGAAAGGGGAAACTTAAGGAAAAAGGGGAATGTCTAACTTAGTAATGAATCTAGCCATTGTAAATTTATATTTATGAAATCAACCAGGAATTAAGTAAGGCATAATTAATTTAAGAATTGTAAGGGAATAATGGGACACTGAGGAGCATTTTTAAGAACTCTTTTAGGTGGGTGAGGGAAATAGGAAAATTTAATTAATTAATAAATTGATTTTCTGGTGCAACTAGTGGATCGGGCGACATGTGTACAGGGTAGGTTTTTCATAATTAAATAAATGAAAAAGGAATCTAATGAGGGTTTGGGAAAATAATGAATAAGAAACTCTATCGAAAGGATGGCAGAGGAGGAGTATGGATCACATCTGGCTTGTGTAATGTTACGCTGCCGAAATTTTATCTTGACTAAATTTTCTCTTGTGGAAGCTGGGATACCCAGCTTGGGTAATGAGTGGTAGCTCGCCCTTGCGAGGTGAGTTGGGTGCTATCATTCTCTGGTGTTGTTTGTGTGGCCCCTTCTCATCTCGGGGGGCTCAGGGGGAAGAAGAGTACCCTAGCGTTGGCTGGGAGGTACCGATGAGGTCATATCGATTGGCAAGCGGGAGCTGGATGGAGCACGCACGAGACAACGACTTCGGAGCATTCACAATTGGATATCGTATGCATGTGTATATTTTTATTGAATGGTAGATAAATTCCTTATATATGCATATCTCTAACGTCGAAAGAATACGTGCATCACTGTGTTAAAAATTCAGTTAATTTTCTGTCCTGGAGAATATACGCATGTGTAATTTGGTTGAAAGGTATTTAAATTTTGTTTCTGCGCCTTCGGTTAAGGTATTTCTATTGTGTTAAATTTTATGTTTTATTCAGTGTATTACTATCCAAAGATTTTGTTTTTTTTTCCAGTGAATTTGTCTTGAAGAGCCCATTGTTTTATGCTCAAATATTTCACAGTTATCCCAGCCTTATGCTCACTGTACTTATTGATTTGATTTCCAATGGCGAACCCAAACTATGAATGTNCTTTCGTGTTTTCTCTGCTCCATTGTCCTTTAAAATTCACCCAAGTGAATCGCATCCCTCCTCCTCCAGTTAATGCATAAATCTATTGGATTTACAAAGGCCTTTTGCTCTGCGTTGTAGACCTAGGGCACTGTCCCCTCATTCCATGCCTAGCAAAATGTTTACATAAGCTCAATGTTTGCTTGAAAAAAACAACGAAATTTACATTGGTCATATTCCATGCAATTTTCCCCTATTCTCTACGCGGTCCATGGGTTATCCCCTGCGTTGGAAAAACCCTTAACTTGGCATTGTTGACGCACAAATTCACCCTTGATTTTTAATTTCGACATGTTCTTATTTTTCAGACCACATTTTTCTTACCTTGTTGCTACTCTAGATTGAGAATCATCTTCAGCTGTTTGGAGATTAAATTTTAGTAAAAATCTATTTCAGATGAGCCTCCTTCCAGAAAAATCGTTGGTTAAGCTACTTGTCCCATTGATCGATAACTCTGTGGCATTTTAAATTATTTTATTCATTTTTTTATTGGCACCTATTCAAATAAAGTAAACAAGGCTCAAGTAAGTTATGAAGTTGTCATCACAATGATTTTGTGATTTTAGCTCTAATAGCATGAATACTTTTCTTCAACCATCTATTGTTTAATTAAATATTGGTGACTGTCCCTTACTTTAGTAACCATTTGCCCCAGTTTATTAGTTCAATTGAGATAGGAACTGATATATTGAAAGCAGTGAATGTTGATGAATGGTGAGACGATGTGTAAAGGACATTTTTATTTTTTTAATGTGGGATGTGGTGATTACAAATATAATTAAAGCAACCATCATATCCAATTTTAATGTGAAATTATAATTTATATCAGTTGTTTCTGAGTAACAGTTTTATTAGTTAACTATTGCAGGCAGTAGTTTATAGTGATTTAATTATGATTGGGAACTTAGTTAATTATTGTTATGGCTTTAGTTAGATTTATGTTTTTGCTTTAGTTTTATTAGTTCTTTGTGATCATTTCTTTTTCTGTTTTGATTTCCTTTACAGCAGAAAAATAAATAAGGACATATTTAAATTATGAAGGTTGGCATTGGAACCCTTTTATGATAATTGCAATTATTAATTATAACTGGCTTATTCTTATTAATGTTTAAGGGAGTGTCTTGCCAAATAAGCAGAGAAGCATGGTTTATAGCTAAAAAGTAGGGAAGTATTGTTAAGGGTTTATTTTAGTTGACCTTTATATAAGATGCTTCACAGGTGGCTATGGCGCTAGCTAGATGGTTGTGTGTCGTAGCAGATCCTTATCGCGCACCGTGAATAATGGTATTTATGAATAAAGTGACTCGATCACTAACGTGTGTTGTTGGAAATGTTAATGTGTGGTTTACACCGTATTAGAACCCTTGTGCTATGAATTTGTCTATAACTTATGATGTGCCATGATTTTTTCTGATTGTGACTGGTTGTGTCTTTAGATTTCTTGCTCCTTGTAGATGAAATGATTGATTAATTTGTGTTTTATTGTGCCAATAATATTGATGATGTTGGAATGGTTTTGAACTAGATTGTTAATAAGTTGTTAATTAAAGTTGATGCATGATTGTCAGCAGTATCGATTACCCTCGCCCGTGGTTAATTGATGTTAGGATTGATGGGATGAAGTCTTAGTCGATCATGGATGTTCATAGTACATGTGTCGTTTTTATGTTGGTTTCACCTAAATGATCCTTGTTGTCCTTTATCTTAGTTGTCTAGAATTGTTGTGTTGAGTGGGATTTAGACACATGCTTGTTCCTCAGAACAATTGCCAGCCTTGATACCTTAAATGGTCAAAATCGATGGGAACATGGGCTTGAGAGTTGCTTATGTGTCCTGGAGGTCTTAACCATTCCAGGGTAGGACGGTAGGGTAGTTGTTTTTATTTTTCATCTGATTGAATGTGTTATGTTGCTTCCCTCTCCATGATGTGCTAGTATGCTAGGTCATTATATTATTTGTTGCGTAATTTTCATGCATTGTGTTCATCGTCGAGTTACGTTGATTGACTGTTGTCATTGTTACTTCCTGCATAGAAAAACAAATTCTTACATATTGCATTGGTTATGCGTCGCATGTTGTTGTAACGATGGGGGTCGTTACATATGGTATCCGAGCCAGTTCAACCTGCGACTTTGGATCAGTACGACTTCCATTGATTGGATATTTGATTATAATGTTTCTAATTAAATTAAATTGTATTTATGCAGGTAATCATGGTTAGAGGACAATGTAGAGGTAGACGATGGGGTGCTAGGGGAGGAGACACAATGCCCCTAGTAGCATATACACCCGAGGGGTCTAACCCACAGGGAGACGAACAAGTTGTTGGGTAGGAACATATAGTTGTGGGTGATGTGCTTGGGTTGATGAGTTTCGTTTAGCGAATTTTTGAGGAACTGATCAGCCTTTTGGATAGAGATGAGGCCAGGGCATCGACACCCCCTAGAGGGTCTATCGCACACTTCGGTTGTACTGGTATCATTCATCGCAAACTTGAGAAGGTCAAATTTCCTGATTTATTTGGTGCCCTAGATGATGCAGCCATCGAGGCATGGTTGGATAATATGGAAATGTGATTTGTGCTTCGCAACTATACCTCCAACATGAATATTCACATGGAGGTATTTCAACTAAAGGGGAGCACTCTTCTATGGTGGAATATGCTCCTAACACAATTGAGCATGGCAGTCGAAGACGTGACATGGGCGTTGTTCGAGGAATGATTCTGGGAGAGGTATTTATCTAAGCAATTCATTGAGCGTCAACTCAATGAGTTCAACACCTTGCGACAGGGTGGTCGTACGGTGACCGAGTATGAGGTCTGTTTCATGGAGCTTCTTTGGTATGCTCCCCACCTGAATACCGAGAAAATTGAGGTCAACAAGTTCGTTTTTGGCCTTAATGTCAGCATTCATGAAAAGGTTAGGATTCTAATGCCTCAAACTTTGCATGATCTTGTTTAGAAGGCCCTCATAACAGAGGAGGAACTTATCAACGGGGATCAAAGCAGGACTCTAGCAAGACCAATAGGACAGGCATCCTCCGGTGCGTAGCAACATCAAACACTAGCTAGACATTCACTAGGATATCATGGCTTCCGGAGAGGATCCACTTTCACTACACCACGATGATCAATGCCTCAGTGACAGACTCCTTACTAAGGAACAAAACACAAACAACAACATCGATCACAGTAACAACAATTTAGGCCTGTTCAACAAAACAAACCAGGGTTCAAGGCTGATGGGTCGTTAGCTTCTACTTTAGGTACCGGGAGTATTGGACCGAAGAAAGGGTGTTTGACATGTGGAGCGACACATTACCAGCATGATTGCCCAATTGAGAGTACAAGAGCATCTGGATCACTCGGACCCACTACTGTGGGAGATTTGGGCAATTCCCATCAGATTCATGCAGTGGTGAATAACCGCCAGGGTGAGCACCAGTCGACCGTGCTCGAGACGTCAGGTACCATCGCTGACCAGACCCTTAGTATTTTGATAGATCCAAGTGATACAAAGAGTTTTATTTCTGCTACAGTAATAAAAAGAATTAAATTAAAGGCAATCGAACAGGACGAGTTTAGCTTTGTAGAAATGGCTTTAGGAGCCAAAAATAAGGTTGGAGGGAAGGTGATGGGTTATATCCTTAACCTGGGAGAGTTTGTCACAAGGGAGAACCTCTACGTCATGATCTTAGGGCCTTATGATGTTGTGATTAGTATGGACTGGTTGGAATCGCATGAGGTGATACTCAACTGTAAGACAAAACGATTGAGATTGGTCGATGATGAGGGAAAGAGACACGTGATTGTAGGTCAGAACCAAGGAGTATCCTTGAGGTTCATCTCTTCCTTACAACTACATAAGAGAATGCACAAGGGATGCAATATTTATGGGATCCTTTCGTTAAACGAAAAGAGAGTAGTGGAAGGTCTAGAAAACCTTCTGATGGTATGAGAGTTTGCGGATGTCTTCCCTGAGGAGTTACCTGGGATGCCACTAGAGAGGGAATTTGAATTTACCATTGACCTAAAATGGAGAACTAAACCGATAGCAATAAATCCTTATCGGATGTCGACCCCGGAGTTACATGAGTTAAAAATGAAACTGAAGGAGTTGTTAGACCTAGGACTTATACGTCCAAGTGTGTCACTATGGGGTGCACCTGTTATCTTCATATGAAAGAAGGATGGGTCCTGGAGACTCTGCATTGACTATCATCAATTGAACAACGAAACGATAAAGAATCAATATCAATTTCTAAGAATTGATGATATGTTTGATTATATGAAGGGTGTGACGATGTTTTCAAAGATCGACTTGATATTAGGATATCACCAGTTATGGATCAAAGAGGACAAAATCCCTAAGACCACCTTTAAGATGAGGTTTGGACATTACGAGTTTACTGTTTTACAGTTTGGACTGACGAACGCCCTAGGAGTATTTATGAGTTTGATGAACAGGGTGTTCCACGAATTCTTGGACAACTCCATCCAAGTATTCATTGACGATATTTTGATTTACTCTTGGATGATGGAGGAGCATGACGAGAACTTATGCATGGTACTACAATGTCTACGAGAGAACAAATTTTATGGGAAATTGTCTAAATGCTCATTTTATCAATCAAAGATTCACTACTTAGGGCATGTCATCTCCGACAAAGGTATCATTGTGGATCCATGAAAGTTTGAGGCTATTATGGAATGGACTATGTCGACTAATGTCCCTGAACTGTGTAGCTTCATGGGTTTAGCAGGATACTATCGATGGTTCATCGAGGTTTTTTCGAAAATAGAAAATCCGATTACGAAATTGCAGAAGAAGAAAAAGAAGTTTGTTTGGACCAAGAAATGCATGGAGGAATTTCAGAGGATGAAGGAGTTGTTGAAGAAAAAACTGATACTAAAGGTCCCTAACATGGACAAGGATTTCTTGGTATGCACTGACACATCCAAGGAAGGATTAGGCAGAGTCTTGATGCAAGACACTCGAGTGATCGCTTACATCTCTAGAAAGTTGAGAAGGCATGAGATGCGACACACGATTTGGAGTTATTAGCCATTCTTTATTCTTTGAGAGTTTGTATCCACTACCTTATTGTACTAAAATTCAAACTAAAAATGGACCACTATGGTGTACAACACATCTTTACGCAAAGCGACTTGAACACGCAACAACGACATTGGTCGAAATTGCTTAGCGAGTACAATTTCGAGACTACTTACAGAAAGGGAACAATGAACAGAGTGGCTGATGCGTTGAGTCAGAGAGCGCACATATTTTCGGTGATGCCTCTTTAGATGAATCAACGTGAAAATATTATAACTTTACAGCATGATGATGAATGGTACAAAGAGGTCAAGGATTTTATCGGACAAAACACAATGATTGTACCAAAATTTGAAAGATTTATGTTGGACAACGACAGATAATTGAGATTTAAAAATTGAGTTTATGTATCGCCCAACGAATAGTTGAGGAGTTTGATCCTAAATGTGGCTCATAAAGAAGTATACATGGCTCATCTTGGAGTCACAAAGATGAAGGCAGACCTTAAACCCTTATTCTTCTGGAAAGGAATGAAGGAAAGTTCTAGGAACGTGGCAATATATCTAGAATGTAAGAAGGTGAAGGCTGAACATAGACATATGACATGATTACTACAGTCACACGCTATTCCATAATCAAAATGGGAGGTCATTTCGATGGATTTCATTGTTGGATTGCCATTGACGGAAAGGAGACACAACTTGATTTTTGTGGTAGTCAACACTTTGATGAAGAGTGCTCATTTTATTCCTGTGCGTACGACATATCAGACATCTGACATAGCTAGAATTTTCAGCAGTGATATTGTGAAGGTGCATGGCATTCCTAAGAGGATTATATCTGATAGAGGATTGATGTTTACATGATGTTTTTGGACTAGTTTCCAAGAGGCCTTGAGAACAAAACTTAACTTTAGTATCGCGTATCATTGGGAGAGAGATAGGCATATCAAACGAAAAAATCAAATCTTGGAGGATATGTTTCGTATGTATGTTATGGACCAACAAAATCATTAGGAAGAGTTCTTGCCACTAGTAGAGTTTGCATACAACAACAATTATCAAAGCACCATTAAGATGGCACCTTATAGTTTCTTTACGGGTGACCGTGTCATATTCCTTTGAGTTGCGATTGGCTTGAGGATAGGGTCCTGGTGGGACCAAAATAAATCGAAGAAATGGAAGATCAAATGAAAACAATAAGACAAAGGATCAAGGAAGCGCAGGATCGACAAAAGAGTTATGTCAATGCGCATCATGTCGATCGTAGTTATGAAGTTGGCGATCGAGTCTTCTTGTGGATGAAACCACACAAGAGTTTGATCAATTTTGGAAAGGATGCTAAACTCTCTCCTAGGTTTGTGGGACCCTTCAAGATTGTGGAAAAGAAGGGACCCATGGCATGTCGACTAGCTTTTCCTAGTTCTTTGAGGTGTATGCATGATGTTTTTCACGTATCTGTTTTGAGACATTATGTTAGTGATCCTACACATGTTATTGACATGAGTTCCTTGCAGGTATTAGATGAGGGTACACTCACGACAAAGACAATCCACATCCTAGACCATCACATTCGACAGCTACAACATTGAGAAATAGATCAGGTCAAGGTTCAGTGGGAAAACTATAGTCCACACTCGGCGACCTGGGAGGATGCATATGATATGCATTAGTAGTTCCCATTTTTGTTTGATAGCTAGACATGCGATACGGTGATACACTTTATTTCAGCACTTACATACTGTGAAACTTCGGGACAAAGTTTAAAACAAGAGGCGGTGTATGTAACATCCCACTCTTGCACTCACTGAGCAAACTTATTCTTTGAGGACACTTTCATGCAAGTGATCTAGGTCATTACACTATTTGTTGTTTTGATTATGATTATGAGACATTGTGGATTTGATGATATATTATTTTTGTTGTGTTTACATCGACATGTGCTATTGACTGGGTTCTCTTGAGTGTGCAAGACTCTGGATGTTGAGGATGTCGAGGCATTGAGGAAACCCCTGGGACTCCGGATCGAGTCAGGGAGTGGATTGTTAGGGTTTGAATGGTGTTGATGTGACATATGTACATATTATTAGATATTATGATGTTGATTGTTATTGCTAACATGATTAGTTTATGGATGTAGGATGACGATAGATTTTAGACCAAACTCACATTTGGAGTAAAGGGGTCATGTACGAAAACCAGATACATTGAGGGAGAGGTGTGGCGACATCCCTACCAGAACCTACTAGCACTCCCATCATCACTTGAATTGTAGGTTAACAATTACCTAGTTAGAGAGACCCACGATGTCATGAGGGAATACTGTGACAGCCTCTCATGATGATTATAAGGGGCGCGCAATAAGGGAGGGTCCTTATTCCTTATAATCCCTTAGTCTCCCAAAAGATCACTTGACGAAGTATTGACTCCATGGGTTTGGCTTCTACCAAATTCAGTCAAGAGGCGAGTGGCACCCTTGGAGCACATAGTACGTCATAAAAATAAAACGGAAAGAGGTGAGTGGAACCCTTGGAGCACGTAGTGCGTTCTGAAGGGCACATAGCAATTTTAACCAGTAAGTTAATAAACCCATTGCCTATAAAATTATGCCTCTTTAGGACCTAGTTAACCTTAAAAATAATGATGTGATCAATAAAGTTTAATAACAAATTTTCCCTTAAGAATTGTCGCCAATCCTAGTGAATTTAAAACCCATGTCTAAGTAGAATCTCTGAACAAAACAAATAATTAGACATATAACAAGAAGGGGGTAAAGAAATTCAAACTTTAATTATTAAAGTAAAAATTATAATGGAGGATTAAATTTATTAAAGGGGTAAATGGTTTCTTTTCTACACTTGCTAAATCTGATTTCTAGTTAAAGAGGATAAGGGGGAAACTTAAAGAAAAAGGGAAACTTAAAGAAAAAGGGAAACTTAAAGGAAAGGGGAAACTTAAGGAAAAATGGGAATGTGTAACTTAGTAAGGAATCTAGCCGTTGGAACTTTCTATTTATGAACTCAACTAGGAATTAAGTAATGTGTAAGTCATTTAAGAATTGTAAGGGAATAATGGGACATAGAGGAGCATTTTTAGGAACACTTTTAGGTGGGTGCGGGAAATAGGAAAATTTAATTTATTAATAAATTGATTTTCTAGTGCAACTAGGGGATCAGGTGACATGTGTACAAGGGATTTTTTTCCTAATTAAATAGATGAAAAAAGAATCTAATGAGAGTTTGGGAAACTAATGACTAAGAAACTCTATAAAAAGGATGGTGGAGGAGGAGTATGGATCACATATGGCTTGTGTAACGTTATGCTACCGAAATTTTATATTGACTGAATTTTCTCTTGTAGGAGTTGGGATACCCATCGGGTAATGGGTGGTAGCTCGAACTTGCGAGGAGAGTTGGGTGCTAGCATTCTCTGCTATTGTGTATGTGGCCCCTTTGCATCTTGGGGGGCTTAGGGGGAAGAAGAGTACCCCTATCATTGGTTGGGAGGTACCGGTGAGGTCACATCAGTTGGAAAACGAGAGCTAGATGAAGTGCATGCGAGACAATGACTTCAGAGAATTTGTAATTGGCTATGGTATGCATGTGTATATTTTTATTGAATGGTAGTTAAATTCCCTGTATATTCATCTCTCTAACGTGGAAATCACGCATGCGTCACTGTGTTAAAAATTTAGTTAATTTTCTATCCTCGTGAATATACGTATGTGTAATTTGGTTGAAAGGTAGTTACATTTTTCTCCTGCACCTTCATTTAAGGTAATTCTATTGTGTTAAATTTTATGTTTTATTCAGTACATCCATAGATTTCATTTGTTTTCAAACGAATTTATCTTGAAGAGCCAAACGTTTTATTCTTAGATATTTCACAGTTATCCCAGCCTTATGCTCACTGTACTTATTGATTTGATTTCTAATGGTGAACCCAATCTCTAAATGTAAATGACATCTATACATTTTTTTTGGGGGGGTGTTGTTTTTCCCTACGTTTTTGGGGGGGAGGATAGCCACACAATTTTAGACTACTTATTTATGTGTTTCCTTGCTCTGTTTCCTTTTAGTTTCTCCCATAAATCGTAATCTTCCCATAAGAAGGTTAATAAATAACTTCCACATTTTCTCTGCTCCGTTGTCCTTTAAAATTCACACAAGACAATCACATCCTCCCTCCTCCAGTTAATGCAGAAATCTCTGCGATTTACAAAGGCCTTTTGCTCTGCGTTGTAGACACAGGGCACTGTCCCCTCTTTCCATGCCTAGCAAAATGTTTACATAAGCTCACCGTTTGCCTAAAAAAAACAAGGAATTTTACAATGGTCATATTCCATGTGATTTTCCCTTATTCTCTATGTGGTCCATGGGTGTATCCCCTGTAGTTGAAAAACCCTTAACTCGGCGTTGTTGGCACACAAATTCTCCCTTTCTTTTTAATTTCGACCTGTTCTTGTTTTTCAGACCACCTTTTTCTTACCTTGTTTCTACTCTAAATTGAGAATCATCTTGAGTTGTTTGGAGATTAAATTTTAGTAAAAATCTATTTCAGATGAGCCTCCTTCCAGAAAAATCGTTGGTTAAGCTACTTGTCTTGTTGATCGATAACTCCGTGGAATTTTTAATTATTTTATTTGTTTTTTTTATTGGCACCTATTCAGATAAAGTAAAAAAGGCTCAAGTAAGTTATGAAGCTGTCATCACAACAATTTCGCGATTTAAGCTCTAATAGCATGAAGGTTTTTCTTCAATAATCTATTGTTTAATTAAATATTGGTGAATGTCCCTTACTTTAGTAACCGTTTTCCGCAGTTTATTAGCTCAATTGAGATATGTAGTGATGTATTGAAAGCACTGGATGTTGATGAACAGTGAGACGATGTGTAAACCATAGTTTTATTTTTTTAATGTGGGATGTGGTGATTATAGATGTAATTAAAGAATCCATTGTACCTAGTTTTATTGTGAAATTATAATTTATATTAATTGTTTCTGAGTAACAATTTTATTAGTTAACTATTTAAGGAAGTAGTTTTTAGTGATTTAATTATGATTGGGAACTTATTTAATTATTGTTATGGATTTAGTTAGATTTCTGTTTTTTCTATAGTTTTATTAGTTATTTTGGATCATTGTTTTTTCTGTTTTGATTGCCTTTACAGAAGGAAAATAAATAAGGACATATTTAAATTACGAAGGTTGGCATTGGAACCCTTTTATGATAATTGCAATTATTAATTATAGTTTCCTTATTCTTCTGAATGTTTAAGGGATTGTCTTGCAAAAGAAGCAGGGAAGCATGGTTTATTTCTAAAAGTTAGGCATGTATTGTTAAGGGTTTATTTTAGTTGACCTTTATATAAGATGCTTCAGAGGTGGCTATGGAATTAGCTAGATGGTTGTGTGTCGTAGTAGATTCTTATCGCACACCATGAATATTGATATTTATGACTGCAGTGACTTGATCACTAGTGCATTGTTGGAAACGTTAATGTGTGGTTGACACCGGATTATAACCCTTGCGCTATAAATTTAACTATAACTTATGATGTGCCATGATTTTTTATGGTTTTGACTGGATGTGTCTTTAGATTTCTTGCGCCTTGTAGATGAAATTATTGATTAATTTGTGTTTTATTGCACCAATAGTATTGATGATGCTGGACTGGTTTTGAACTAGATTGTTAATGAGATTTTAATTAAAGTTGATGTGTGATTGTCAACAATATTGATTACCCTCTCCCATGGTTAATTGATGTTAGGATTTATGGAATGAAGTCTTAGTCGATCATGGATGTTCATAGTTCATGTGTCATTTTTATGTTGGTTTCACCTGAATGATCCTTGTTGTCCTTTAGCTTAGTCATCTGGACTTGTTGTGTCGGGTGGGATGTAGACACCTCCTTGTTCCTCTGAACAGTCACAAGCCTTGAGACCTAAAATAGTCAAAATCGATGGGAACTTGGGCTTAAGCATTGCTTATGTGTCCTGGAGGTCCTAACCATTGTAGGGTAGGACGAGTGGGCAGTTGTTTTTATTTTTCATTTGATTGAATGTTGTATGTTACTTCCCACTGCATGATGTGCTAGTATGTTGGGTTGTTATGTTCTTTGTTGCGTAATTTGCATGTGTTGTGTTCATCGTCGAGTTGTGTTGATTAACTGCTGTCGTTGTTACTTCCTGCATAGAAAAAAAAAGTTTACATATTGCACTGGTTATGCATCACATGTTTTCGTAACGATGGGGGTCGTTACATAGTGTCAACGAGTAGAACCTTGCTTTGATACCATATGTAAATACCCTCTTGATCTAATCATTATTGAGTGCGAAAAAAAAGGTTATAAATATACATTACGATAAATATAAAGAAAACTTTACAATTCAAGCAACAATTTCATCAATATTAATCATTGAATAATTTCATACAATACTTACACAAATTACAAATTGAATTCAACAAGAACTTCTTAAACAAATCACAATAAATCCAAAGGAATCTATCTAGTAGCACAAAAATGTAAAAATGTAAGCATCTATCTAAAAGTGTATGCATATACTGACTTTACTTAAGGTTACACAACTTGCACATAAAATTTTATTTATGTCAAGGGAACTAGTCATGATTTATGCTCCCATAAATTATCACGTCTCTTGACTTTTCTTGCATGGAAGTAAAGGAAAATTTAGATAAGATCAAGACTTTTCACTTTCATTTCAATCATATAACTAATACACAAAATG
>JASDQU010195704.1:2115-16478 GCA_032191745.1 Picea mariana | reverse complement strand
ATCAACATGGTATCAGAGAAAGACTAGGCTTGACTTCCTCACGGGAGAGCCCGGGTAAATGAAAGGGAAATGGAAGCCTAACTTAGCTTAGGTGCTACTGAATCTATGAAATAACAACTTCAACATATGATTAGGGGGATGAACTCAGATGGGGATGGGTACATCAATGTCCAGGAATTCTTTGAGTTTAATAAGGACATCATGGATGTCATGTACGAGCACAGGAATTGATATGTAATTATAGAAACTTAAAGTAGTTTGCAAAGTGTCATACATTGTCACTTAGAAAGGTGGAAATTGGTACTTACATTTCATTTGGAGTCCAATGATAATGTTAGCACTAATATTTTCATGATCAAATTTTGGTCTTAAAAATTTATATTTTTCTTATATAAAAATAATAAGGTCTTATTATCATATTTTTTTCCATATTGAGGTCATATGAGGGGTTTTAAAGTCTAAAACTAATATTTTTAAAAGGGTGCTACAGGAAGTTCCTCTAGCGCAACCTATTTTTAGGAAAATGACACAGTTTTGGAGAATGATTATGAGACCAGAAACCTATTCAACCTATTTACTTGTTGAGGTGAGTTGGAGATCAATCATTTAATATCAGAGGGAAGGAAAAATCATTTTCCAAGTGGAGCTTGATTAGTTAAAGACCTATTCTAGCGTAAAATTGTTGCCTAGAAATTAGGGTTTATTGTCATTATCCAACACTCCTAATTTTTAGGGATATCACATCCTTTAAATTTTGAATCATATATATTTAAAAAACCTTGGTACTTGATAAGGAAGGTTTAATTCTTGATGGATAATATTTTGGGAACACATCATCACGTTGACTTTATTTTTAGCAAGAAGTTACCAGAAATTTTGGAATTTTCCTGTTTTAGTCATCAACTTTTGGCATGGATTTCGAGAATATGGCGATCAATATCAGTAATTTAATGAAAATATTATTTTATCAATAATAATATGATATACAAAAACCTCTTTCCATTTTTACATAGGTGTCATGGTTTGGTAGATTCGAATGAATCTTTACAACTAATTTTTCAGATTCAGAAATTTAGGAATTTTCCTGTTTCAGTCATTATTTTTTGGAAAAGATATTGGGTAGTTGGAGGGTTATTTGAAAAAGTGAAAGAGGTTTTTTTAAACAATGGAATCATATAAAAAAAAAATATTTCATTTTTTACACAAGTGTCATGGTTTGAGATATTCAAATGAATATTTACAGCTCAATTTTCAGGTTTAGAAATTCAAGAATTTTCTTCTTTTAGTCATTATTTTTGGGAACAGATCTTGGGAAGCTGGAAGGTTATTTTTTAAAAGTGAAATAATTTTTTATCAATAAAGGAATCATATAAAAAAACCTCTCTTTTAGTTTACATTGGTATCATGGTTTGGGAGAAACATGTGGATCTCTGAGCATCATTTTTCCAAAATTTCGACAATTTATTTTTCCTAAAAATTGCCTAGCCACCTCATCACTTCGAATTTGGGATGGAGGTTTTTGGATCCATTTTTCTTGGATTTTGAGAACAATGTAATCTATTTATGAAAGAGAGGAGGAGATATCCATATTTTGGTTTTCATTGTAAAACTTTCAAGAGCTAATTTTTTCTTAAATTTTCTTATGTAAAGATATTAGGTACTTATGAAGCCAATGGTTAGTGTGTGTTTCTATACTTTGTTTATCATCTCTTTTACTTAATATTGAACATAGTTTTCTATTTTATGATACATGATTGAAAATATGTGTTGATAAGGTTTCTTTATAGGATATATTGCATCTTTTCCATATAAATGTTTAATCCCTTTGAATCTTATTTGGAAAGGATTTCTGAGTAATGATTCATTCTTCTATCATGTAAAGGAATTAAAGAACATGTTTCTCTTTGGTGAATTTATCAGTTTTTATTCCACAATTGTTCCATACCATATCAATTATCTTATTTCACTAATCATAGGTTTTATTTACCTAGTTTGTTGCACATAAGAAAGTGGTTTAAATAGCTCAAATCATAAGCCTCATTGAAACCAAATGTGTGATCATTCTACCTTCATAAAATTATTGAGAATTATGAAACAAGATGTGCTAGGATTGACTCAATAGAAGTCTTGAGTCAACTTCTAGCGCTAACAGCTTTTGCTGCCATTTCCAGGGATATGAAATGAAGCGATATTCCCCGGGAGAATGACAATGAAGAGATCTATTGTTTGATGGTGAACAAACAATAGACACATGGTTCTTACTACATCTTTCACTTGGAGACTCCATGAAGGATGAGTCTACAATTGATTCCATTTATCCAAAAATTATAAATCCATGGAAGCTATACTAGCTACAAGGTATGCATTCTGTGGTTTTTATCGTTTACCTGGATTTCCAAATCTTTTACCTGATAGAGAAGCATGGGAACACTGCCTTCTGAGGTTTAAGGGGAATGAATATGACCATCCTGCTGAGCACATATTTGATTTTCATGAGTACATGCATACGTTGAGTATTTAACATCAATATGTTTTTATCAAAATGTTCATGAACTCCTTGGAAGTGAAATCCTATGAGTGATGTAAATCCCTCCCTCCTGCTAGTATTGATTCATTGAGTGATTTTCATGTTTCATTTTACTCTTATTACAAACCAATGTATTCAACTGAGTTTTTGTTTGAAAATTGTTGTGAAGTGTTTAAATAGAGTATTCATTGGGAATATCATGCTTGTAATACTGAACATGAATGTGAATCGATGGTCAGGTTGCTAATTTTGATCAGATTCAAGAAGACACATTTTCTCTTCCTTACCTGTCACTGAGGATGAAGATTTTATTGAGCATACTCGTCCCTTGGCTATAATCAGGATAATGATTTTCATGAAATATTTCAAAGAGAATATGAGGAGCATAATTTTTGTAATGAATCATCCATTACGCAGGAGAAAAATTATCCTCTTAACTAGGTGAAAGAATTTCATCTCATCTATTTGTAGCTATGATTACATGTTTTTTGTGGATTTTTTTATTGTTCGTGACATACTCTCTTCATGTCCTCTTACTTAGATGCAAATATAGATTACATTTCACCGATCATATGTTTTTATGAATTAAGTGGAAAGTTGATTACACTTGATCAAGAAAAATTTCAGTTGATTGGAGTAGGAGTGTGCATAAATAAGCTTGCAATGCAAGTATTTGATTTTTAGTTTGAGTACAACATTTAGTTTATATTTTGTTTGCAGCAGTATGTTTTCGTTTTAGAATAAGTTGCATAAGTTTGGAATGAGATGAATGACTCCATATTCCAATGGATGAAGGAACATGTCTTGTTGTTCTTGGAAGTTTGCAGGGAGCATGCCATCCCCCGTGGAGCCAATGTTAGCACTAATATTTTCATGGTCAAAGTTTGCTCTTAAAATTCATATTTTTCTTATATAAAGATAATAAGGTCTTCTTAGCATATTTTTGTCGATATTAAGGTCATATGAGGGGTTTTAAATTCAAAAAGTAATATTTTGAAAAGGGCGCGATAGGAAGTTCCTACAATTTTCCTATGCAGAAAAAGTGCGCTGGCGCTACAAGAAGTTCCTGCAGCGCAACCTGGTTTTAGGTAAATTACATGGTTTTGGAGGATGATTGTGAGATAATCCACCTATTGAACCTATTTAATTGCTAAGTTTATTTGAAGATCAATAAATTAAGATCATAGGGAAGTAAAAATCATTTTCTAAGTGGAGCTTGATTAGTTAAGACCTAATCTAGTGTAAAACTATTGCCTAGAAATTAGGGTTTGTTGTCACTATCCAACAGTTCAATTTTTTAGGGATATCAAATCATTTAAATTTTGAATCATATATATTTAAAACAACTTGGTACCTGATAATCAATTTCTAATTCTTTATGCAGAATATTTTTGGAACACATCATCATGTTGACCTTATTTTTAGCAAGAAGTTAACAGAAATTTTGGAATTTTCTTGTTTTAGTCATCAACTTTTGGCATGGATTTCTAGTAGATGGTGATAAATATAAGTAAAATTAAAAAGAGTATTTTATCAATAATAATATCATATACAAAACCATTTTTCATTTTTTACATAGGTTTCATGGTTTGGGAGATTCGAATGAATCTTTACCACTCATTTTTCAGATTCAGAAATTCAAGAATTTTCCTCTTTTAGTCATTATTTTTTGGAATAGATATCGGGCAGCTGGAAGTTTATTTTTGAAAATTGAAATATGTTTTTATTAATAAAGGACTTATATACAAAACCATGTTTCATGTTTTACACAGGTGTCATGGTAAAGATTCATTATAATATCCCAAACCATGACACCTATGTAAAACATGAAAGATGGTGTCATTATTTTTGGGAACATATCTTGGGAAGATGGAAGGTTATCTTTTAAAAGTGAAAGAGTTTTTCCTCAATAACTGAATCATATATAAAAACCTCTTTCGGAATTTACATAGGTATCATGTTTTGGGAGAAACAAGTGGATCTTTGAGCATCATCTTTCCAGAATTTCGACAGTTTATTTTTCCTAAAACTTGCCTAGCCACCTCATCATTTCGAATTTGAAATCGATATTTTTGGATCCATTTTTATTGGATATTGAGAAGAATATAATCTATTTATAAAATATAGGAGGATAGATCCCTATTTTAGATTTCATTTAAAAAATTTCAAGCGCTAATTTTTTCTTATATTTTCTTATGTAAAGATATCAACTGCTTATGAAGCTAATGGTTAGTGTGTGTTTATATTCTTTGCTTATCATATATTTTACTTAATATTGAACATATTTTGTTGTTGTATGATACATGAATGCAAATATATGTTTTTTTTTTTGTTTTTTAATGTGGCCGAACCTGTTGGCATCGGGATTAACCTGTGTCTTGAGAAACTGCGACTCAGGGGCATCTAAGCTGTCAAAATCACCCGAGGATCGCACTCGGCCTGAGCCACACCAACCCTTAACATGGTTGGATTTTTTGTTCCCACAGGTTTCAAACCGGTGACTTTTCAACACAGAGTGGCTTAACAACACACTCCGTCACCGACTGTCCTACACCTCGGGGACTTAAATTGAAGGACATGGGGGTGGGATTTGATCCACTTATGTGTGCACGGGTCACGATACCATTTAATGTGGTATATTTGGGTGCAAACACACATTCGAGCACTACCTTAAGGTGTCCCCATGGCTCCAGGTAAATCCCTCACAAGAATTGAACCTTGCCCAATGGTGAAAAACTCCTCGCTTTCCACCATTGGATCCAACCCCTTTGGGCGAATGCAAATATATGTTGAGAAGGTTTCTTTATAGGATATATTGCAATATTTTGCACATAAATGTTTAATCCCTTTGAATCTTATTTGGAAAGGGTTTCTTAGTAATAATTCATTCTTGTACTGAGTAAGGGCATTAAAGAACATGTTACTCTTTGGTGAATTTATCATTTTTTGTTCCAAAACTCTTCCATACCATATCACTTATCTTATTTCACTGATGAGAGGTTTTATTTACTTGGTTTGTTGTACATAGGAAAGTGGTTTAAATAGCTCAAATCATAAGCCTCATTGAAACCAAATGTGTGATCTTTCCACCTTCATAAAGTTATTGAGAATTTTGAAATGAGATGTGTTAGGATTGACTCAATAGCAATATTGAGTTGATTTATAGTGCTCACTGATAACATGGTTACATTACAAAACTCAGATGGAGAAATGTTCGAGGTGGATAATGTTGTGGAATTCATGTCAAAATTTGTCAGGATGAGGCATTCATGTATAAATTCATCAAGATGATGATTGAGGATGAGGGTGTGAAGACTAACACAACCATTCATGTGTGAGATATTTCAAGAAATATTTTGAAAATGGTTATCAATTATTATGAATACCATCATTCCTAGATGCAACATCACTTGATACGGTGAAAATATGAGATACTAAGATTGTGAAATCTTTGATCGATAATCCACCCACACTTTTTGCACTTAAAATGGTTTCCCACTACCTTGATATATACAACTTACTGGAATTGTCATGTCATACTATTGTTGACATGACTAACGGGAAAACCCTTGAAGAGATTAACCGAATTTTTCAAAATTGAGAATGATTGATATCTTGAAGAGGAGATGATGATCAGGTGGGAATATCAGTGGGCGAAGAGTGAGACTCGATCGTTGGACCATGCAGCTTGACAATAAAAACAATCACCATAAGATTGAGACTGATTTATTTTCGTTGCACTAAAAATTAAAATATTGGGTGATGACATGATAGGAGGTATATTTTCCTCTCAGATTCCCATTTTGTTTAGAACCATGGGACGAAAAGAAAATCCTTCAAATCTTTTGGAAACCTACATAATGAGATTTGTATGGTATTTATGTATAAATAATTATTAATGATCATGAACTGACCTGTTCCCACTATATTTCCATATTATCTCTGACAATATATACAATTTTCACTCATTGATCTCGTCATCGATGATAGAGCTCCTCAGATTAAAAAATAGATATCTATACTCATTATTAAATATACTTTTATTTTAAGGATATCACCTCTTGGTTTTTTGTTGTTATATTCATGGGCCTCGACTATGGGGTAGTACTGTGGGAATACCGCCTCAAGGCTTGAATGCGTTGATCACATGAATCTTGTGTCAATGTGTTGATGTCGTGGTTACCATGATGTTGTGTTCTTTGTAAAGTGGAAATATTGTCAAGAGAGGTCAATGAGGAGGCACGATTATGGTATTGAGGGAACATTAGTTATTTCCAAGAGTGATAACCACCAATGGAGTATAAAGTTCTCATATAATTGAGGGAAAATCAGTGGTGACTTCCAAGTGGAGCTACAAGATCAAGCATGCAACAAATGACAACATCAAAAAGTATAAAGCAAGCTGTAAGGATATACATATTCTGATTGGGTAGGAAGTGCAAGGGACAGAAAGAGTACTTCTGGTGTATGTTTCAGTTTGGGCCAGCAGGAAACATAAGTCTGTTGCACTCAAAACTTGAGAGGCAGAGTATATTGTAGCTTGTGATGAATGTACGAAAGTTGTATGGCTCCGTTAGATGGTTTTTGGACTGTCTGATCAGGTGCTGGAATCGACCATGATATTATGTGATAATCAAAGTTGTGTAAATATTTCAGAGAACCCCGTGTTCCATGACAAGTCAAAGCACATTGAGATCAAGTATTATTACATCCATGATTGATTCCAGAAGGGATAATTAAAACTCTAGTATATCTCCATCAATGAGAGGATAGAGGATATTTTGATGAATCCCTTGTCCAAAGGGAAGTCTGTATACTTCAGGGACAATTTGGGACTTGTGGATATTGCTCCCTTGGTTGAGAACGAGTTCTAATATGTATCATGCTAGTACAACTTAGATATGATTCTTTTGCATCATGCTAGTACAACTTAGATATGATGATTTTGCATCACGCTAGTACAACTTAGATATGATACAGCTGTTCGGAGTCACATCATGCTATTACAACTTAGATATGATGCATTAGCATAATGATAGCACAGATTAGACATGATGCAGTTTCCTAACTCGCATCATGATAGTACAACTTATATATGATGCAATACCATCATGCTAGTACAACTTAGAGATGATGCAGTTTCTTGACTCGCATCATGTTAATACAACTTATATATGTTGCAATAGCATCATGCTAGTAAAACTTAGAGATGATGCAGAGGCATTGATATACATCATGATAGTACAAATTAGATATGATGCAAAAGCATCATGCTAGTACACCTTAGAGATGATGTAGATGATACTCCACATCATGCTAGTACAATTTAGATATGATGCATTCACATAATTCTAGTATGACTTAGAGATGATAAAGTGGATGATGTGACTTGATGTGCACCATGCCAGATGAATTAGGCTCAGATATGATGCAGTTGATGACATGTCATGATATATTTGATGTAAATTTTTCATTGGATAAAATTGATCAACTTGAATACATTTAGCTGGTTGTTATGAATACCTCCCTAGTTAAGAGGAAGTGTTGAATTTTTGTAACTATAATTGGTCTTCATAATGTATATATTCGAAAAGGAATATTCTAGAAAATAATATGTGTACTTGTAAAATATGGCCCTACCTATGGCATAGATGGTGACCTGATCAAGAAGAATGGTCCTTGTAGTCATGTGACACTCCATTGAGTGAGTGACAACTACAGGAAACATGCATATTCATGAGACTATGATGGAGATTGTGCATATCTCAACAATAGTTGTGTGCTACTATGGTGGTTGTGTACCACTAGAAGAGACTGTGTGTCTTTGGATAGTAGTTATGTGCTACTACAGTGGTTATGTACCACTAGCAGTGATTGTGTGTCACTAGATAGTAGTTGTTTTCTATTACGGTGGTTGTGTACCACTCGTGGAGAATGCATGTCTATGGATAGTAGTTGTGTACTACTATAGTGGTTGTGTACCACTGGCAGTGACTATGTGTCACTAGACAATAGTTGTGTGCTACTAGCAGTGGTTGTGTACCACTGGACAATAGTTGTGTACTAGTATGGATAAACACAACCGTGTTCTATTGGATGGCATTGTAGTAGTTGTTTGCTACTAGTTGACTTCCATGGAGACTACCAGATCACTTGGAAGTAGTTGTGTGATACTACCTAATCATAGAGACCGTGACAGATGATTTGAGCTACTGATGGTATGGTAGTATATGTGTGCTACTAGTTGATTGTAGAGCAGTCAATGGACTACTAGATGAATACATCATGGAAAGATACCTTCCTAGTTAAGAGGGAGCATTGATATTTGAGGAAACAAATGAGAGACATTCTCCCTAGAGGGTCCTGTGTGGACTATCAGAGGGGAATTTGGACTTCATCTTGACATGCCTCAAATGGTCAGGTGAAGGAAACAAGACATTGTTTTCATGAGGGAACCTATATATGTCTTGGGGGACATTGGTTCCATGAGGAAACCTCAATGTGTCCTAGAAAATACATTGTTTCCATGAGGGAACTTTGATATGTCTTAGAAACGTGCTCCATGAGGGAACCATGAGATTTATAGTATGGACACAACTCATGAGTGAGATGAGACATTGGTTTCATGAGGGAACCTTCATATGTCAAGTATGGTCCAAGATGAATTAGCTTGATTAGCCCCAAGGGACTGACCACCCCTTATAGGATGATATAGCTCAATTCTTGTGGATACCAACTACATGACATGTATAAAGACAAGTGAATGGCCCTAGTAAGCATCGAGCGAACCTTCTCCTATATTGGGCTGAATACCAATGGATATATGATACATTTATCACAAGGGTGTACTTTTGATAAATGGGCCCAAGCGTAGTCCTTCCTTGATCATGAAAATGAGTGATATGGACTAGAGGTGCTTGATCTTCTTTTCATGTATCAAATAGAATTGGGATGGAATTCACTCATAGGGGTGTACCTATGGTAAATGGCCTTGGTGTGATATGTGTCCTTATTCATGGTTATTTGACTTGGAATGATAAAGACTTAAAGATGTTAGATTCTTTCACATGTGAAACCAGAGTGAGCCCGATCTCAGAGAGATTCAATTATCTTAGAGGGAGAGTCGCAGAAGAAGTTTCCCCTCGATTTAGGTGGGAGAGAGACATGTCCCAAGACTGACAGGTGTCATAAGTTTAGAGTGAATTTTGTATACTTCAGAGACAATCTTTGTCATGATGAAGAATGTTTCCCTTGTTGAGAGGGAGTGTTGATGCTTGGACATATATATGGAATAATGTCTTCCCAATGTTGTCCAAGCATCAACACTCCCTCTCAATGAGGGGAACATTATTCATCATGAAAAAGATTGTCTCTGAAGTATACAAACTTCACTCTAGACTTATGATACCTGTTAGTCTTGGGAGATGTCTCTCTCCCACCTAAACTAAGGGGAAACTCCTTTTGCGACTCTCCCTCTGAGCCAATTGAATCTCTCTAAGATTAGGCTCACTCTGGTTTCGCATGTGAAAGAATCTAACATCTTTAAGTCTTTATCATTCCAAGTCAGATCACCATGACTAAGGAAAAATATCACACCAAGACCATTTACCATAGGTACACCCCTATGAGTGAATTCCATCCCAATTCTATTTGATACATGAAAAGAATCTCAAGCACCTCTAGTCCATATCACTCTTTTTCATGATCAAGGAAGGACTACGCTTGGGACCATTTATCAAAAGTACACCCTCGTGATAAATGTATCATATCTCCATTGGTATGCAGTCTAATCTAGTATACACACACACACACACACACACACACATATATAATATCATATCATCTATGACATGATATTTATAATACAAAGTATAAATATATATAACAAATAAGTAGTTATTTGTTATTCAAGGGACGCATCCTTTCATGGATGGTCACCATATGTTCTGTATATATGGAACACTCATTATTGTAATAATGTATTCATATACAATATTATCACATATAGAAAAATCAACACTTAGCCCCCATGCTCTCAATAACTGTGGGATGTGACTTCTCACACCAAGCCTTTTACATGAATTTAATGATTGGGCTCTATAACACTCAACAAAAAATATAAGGTTCAAATTAAGGATAATTTAGAAAGATGGTTTGGGTTTAATAGACATGGGTAAACTCTCCCACTTGGAACCCTTCCCTATCTTGTGGATTACTAAGCCCCTAAGTCTCCATTTGTGTCCACCTATGACTGGTGATACATTTTTATTTATTTTATTCAATATACATCATTTACATATTACATCACTTGGCCCATGGCCATACAACATATTTACAATAGACATTTCTAATTTGTGGACTAAAAATGGGGATGTTACAGCTACCTATGAGACCATCTAGATTGTGAGCTTATGATAAGGATTGATGTTTTCTTAATTGATGATTTAGATAGCATTAAAGTTCTTTATAATGACCATATAACATTGATAATTCTTGTATGATGATGAATATGATTAGTCCTTGATGGTTTGGTTGATGTTATATACATCTATTATTTAACATGCTTATTGATATGTTATTACTCTAGATATTAATAATGATATTGCATGAAGCATATATATTCTTGATCATGGATATGTAGCATTGATGACCCTTGGGGATGATTTAATATGATCTATACTTATTATGATAATGATTCATTATGTATACATGTACACGATTCCTTTCCAATGATATATTCCATAGTATGGTGAGATTGATTAATGTTGATGATGTTGTATATACATATATATCTTTGATGGAGTAATTTGTTATAGGTTGATTCCCTAATGGAAAATGTGGTAATGCACTCAAGGTCAGATGTATTGACTCAATGAGGATGAAAATCATATTTGAATGCCTAGAAACTCTAGGAAATGGGAAAAGACTTGTGAAAATAACCTCCAAAGTTAACATGGGTAAATGGGTATAAGAGGAAATAGTTTTATTCACTTTTACCTTGTTTTGGACATTTTTAAATTTACCCTCAAGCCCAAATTATCCCTTAAATGAGAAGGGGGTAAATGAAGGGACATATATTGGGAGGGTGTTACTTGATTTAAAATTATTAAATCGGTTCCCTACCTATTGTTGATGGGGATGGCTCATGGTGAATTGGTTATGGGGGGGGGACTTAGTATTGTTGATGCACTTGTGTGATGATATTGGTGGGTTGGGAAGAATTATTTCTGTGCCAAATTGGTTTTTGTGGATTAATGGGATAAATATGTACTTGCAACATTAGGAGGTGCTACAACTTGGTATGCCTATATCCTTGTATTGTTTTCCTTTGGGACCAAATTGTAGGATGCCACTATTGTTGTGGTTGTGATCACTAGTTGAAGGTGGTAGTAAGATCCTTTATTGACGGGGGATACCACTATTTTCATGGTTGTAATCACCTGTTGAAGGTGGTATTAAGACCCTTTCTTTCCATAATCCCATGGGAATTGGAGGTGCTACAAGTATAGGGGCCTCTCCACCACACCTAGGATGAATCTTTTGTAACACTATTTGATTTAGTCTTTAGTAGTTTGCATTGGGTTCTTGAGAGTAATTTGAGTTTTTGATTTATTTACCTCATTGATATTGATTCCTTACCAAGAGGGAAGCATACATGGATATGGTCACATTATTTGGGTGGAAAATTGATCCTTGGTGAAGCATTTAATACTAAATCTCTTCCTCAAGCTAAAAATGGGTTATTATATTCTTTAGAAAATGCATCATCCAGATTATCCCCATTTGAATAATTCAAAGAAAGTAATTTTTCTATTGACATCCTCTATATAAATTCAATGCTAGATAATATTATGAATTGGAGACTATTTTAGGATGATCAATATGTTATCCAATTTCTAACCAATAAGGAAACTTTGTAGAGTGCTTATTTGATAATGAACATGGAGAATCCATTGAGAAGTGTGATGATGGAATGGAAAATGTGAAAATGAACATCATCCCAAATAATGTCCTCACTCCTGAAAAATTGTTTGATTTTCATGATATATTCAAAATGTCTTCCAATGTAAAAAATCATAGTTCAACCATGAGGTATGAAACACTGAACCTAGGCATTGCTAAAAATCCAAAGAATGTAAACCTAGGTACTTGTTCTATTGAAACTAAAAAACAAGATTACATCAAGTAGTTCAAAGAATATCAAGATGTATTTTGCATGGACCTATGATAATTTGAAAACATATGACACTAGAATCATTCAACAAATTATTCTCATGAATAAGGTATTCAAACCCTTTTAGAAAACATTGTGTAAAATCTATCCTACCTTGGAACCTCTTGTACAAAAGGAAGTAAATTATTTTCTTGATGTAAAGATTATATTTTGTTTTTTTCACTCTATTTGGTTGGTGAATTTAGTTCCTATTATGATAAAAACTGGTGATATTTTCCTATGTGTGGATTTTTGCAACCTTAATAAGACTCCTAAAAAATATAATTATCTAGTACCCACAATGAAGTAGATCCTATAACTCATCTTCGGATTTGAAATCTTCTCTTTATTATATGGGTTATATAGGTATAATTAGGTTCTAGTAGATGAATAGGATAGGTTAAATAAAAATTTTAGAGCTAAATGAAAAACTGTTATAACCCTAAATTTCTCCATACATGCATACCTGACACTTGGCCCTCTAGCTATTTTTTCCAAGCCATCACTGAGTTGCTCTTCCTAAAAACTCATTTTTTGAAGATATACGTGCCCTACACCAATACTGACCGTGTACACATGCTTGTTGCACCACTACAACCCATGTACATACACTAGTTGCACCCCTACAACCCACGTACGTACACTAGTTGCACCACTATAACCCGCGTATGCTTGAAAAAGTTGCAGAAAAATAAAAATTTGCAAGGATTCATTGAGATTGCAGGCTATTGGGTAGTTTCCCAACTAATCCACTGCCTATAGCCCATCACCCAATTGAATAACCATCCTTTTGTCATATAAAAGGAGGTGTTGGGGTCTCATTCCATATCTAGACATAAGAACATAGAAACTCTTCCCATTTCACATCTCCTCCTTGCCCCAAGCATTTGCAACCTTGTTGTGAGAATTGCCTCAAAATTACTCATTTTCCCTTTTTCCTCCATAAGAACCCATTCCATTTCCCAAGAAGAATGTTGAGAGGAGAAATATACATGGAGGTGCACTTGGATCTTGGTGAAGAGGAGACAGGACCAGGTTCGAGGAGCAATAGTCGACCTTGGTTGTAAGTGATCATTGTATTATCAATAAAATAAGTACTTTTCCTATCCCAAAACATGATGTGTCAAATGTTTTCATTTGATTTATGTTTTTATTCTAACATCTAACCCTTATTTATGTATGAAATGTATGCTTGTATATTTGTTTTTTTCTGTTTATGAATGCAGGCTAGCCTTGGGAGGAGGTTTGCAATCAGCGGAGCTATCAAGCACGAGAGGATCGTCATTGGATGCAAAGTAAAGGTACAATTACCTGATCCTTCTCATTTTACTCTTCTTGCATAAGTATGGGGTATGTTTCGGGTATTTAGAGAAGTAGTAGATTTTTAAACGATTATTGATCTGGCCTACATTGTAAAGCCTGGTGTAGCTGTAGGGGGGGGGTTTTCTCGCTAGCAGAACTGGAGACCATACTAAGGAAGCCTCTAGGGTTTTAGGGGATTTTTTGGGCGTTTGATTGGTTTTATACCTTTTGAGTTTATGTTGTGTCTGCTAAGTCTTTTAAGGGATTCTGGTCACCTGTTGGTTCCATACTAGTTCTCCCTGCCCTGTCATTCATTCTGTT